>JAGSMP010002240.1:0-27133 GCA_029286625.1 Parnassius orleans
TTGAGTTAGGTTAGATTGGTTGGGATTGAGTTAGGTTAGGTTGGGTTAGGTTGGTTAGGTTAGGTTGGGTTGGGTTAGGTTAAGGTTAGGTTAGGTTGGGATTGGGTTAGGTTGGGTTAGGTTGGGTTGGGATTTAGGTTGGATTAGGTTAGGTTGGGTTAGGTTAGAGTTGGGTTAGGTTAGGTTAGGTTAGGTTGGGATTAAGGTTGGGTTGGGTTAGGGTTGATTTAGGTTGGGTTAGGTTAGGTTAGGTTAGGTTGGGTTGATTGGAGGTTAGGTTAGGTTAGGTTAGGTTAGGTTAGGTTGGGTTGGGTTAGGTTAGGTTAGGTTAGGTTAGGTGGGATTGGGTTAGGTTAGGTTGGGTTGGGATTTGGAAGTTGGGATTGGGTTAGGTTAGGTTGAGTTGGGTTAGGTTAGGTTAGGTTGGGTTAGGTTGGGTTAGGTTAGGTGGGTTAGGTTAGGTTGGGATTGGAGTTGGGTTAGGTTGGAGGTTGGGTTGGGTTGGGGTTGGGATTTAGGTTGGGTTGGGATTGGGTTAGGTTAGGTTAGGTTGGGTTAGGTTGGTTAGAGTTGGGTGGGTTGGAATTAGGTTAGGTTAGGTTGGGTTAGGTTAGGTTAGGTTGGGTTGGGTTAGGTTGGGTTGGGATTGGGTTAGGTTAGAGTTGGGTTAGGTTAGGTTAGGTTAGAGTTGGGTTAGAGTTAGGTTAGAGTTAGGTTAGGTTGGGGTTAGGGTTGGGTTAGGTTTCCCCGAACGGGTTTGCCTTGTCGTGGCGGGGCTTAGTAGCTTGGTCGGCCGCGGTGAACAGAGGAACTTGGCTGGTGTGGGAGCCCGGCCCGGGTGGCCACTCCGTGTGGGCTCAGCGAGGCCCACTTCGGATGTGTGTCAGTGAGCTGCTGCGGAAGGGGTTGGTCTGCTCCCCTTGCCGCTGCAGCGGGAGTGTGATCGCGGAGGAAGAGGAGGTTGAGTATGGCGTGCGCCACTCGCCTATCTCCGCGACTCAGGCGAACCACCGTTGTTGATGCGGTGGTGGTGGGGAGCCGCAGGAGGTGTAGGTATTGCGAGGCGCCGCTCACCCTCCGCGGCCGAAACGGTTGGCGGCGGAGCCAGGGCCAGATTCGCCGCTGGGGCCGCGAAAGCGAGCGCTACTAAACTCTTCCGGCCCCATGAATGGGTCCAGGGCGAGGGACTGAAGTCCCCGCCCCCTCTTCGATGGACCCGAGGCGGAAGGCGCGAGCGGGTGTCGGCGCGCGCCTCTGAGGCGATGTGCAGGGGTGGTCAGACACCTCACTACCCCGTGCAGGGAGGGCCCGGATGAACCGGGCCAGCACTGGTGTGGGGCTGCGGAAGAATTTGGTTCCCGCGGCCCCGCGCACACACAATCGAGGAGACACCGGGGTGGTTTAGCCGGTGAGAGTCCGGCACGCCCTCCGCCTTTCCCCAGGCGGAGGTGGTCCATGAGTTTTCCCGAAAAAAAAAAAAGGTTAGGTTAGGTTGGGTTAGGTTAGGTTAGGTTGGGTTAGGTTAGGTTGGAAGTTGGGAGTTAGGATTGGGTTAGGTTAGGTTAGGATTGAAGTTGGTTGATTTAGGGTTACAGTTGATTAGGTTAGATTGGGATTGGGATTAGGTTGGATTGCGTTAGGAGTTAGGTTAGGTTAGGTGCAGTTGAGATTGGGTTAGGTTAGGTTAGGTTGGTTAGTTGGGTTAGGTTAGGTTAGGTTAGGTTAGGTTAGGTTGGGTTAGGTTAAGGTTAGGTTAGGTTGGAGTTAGGTTAGGTTGAGTTAGGTTAGGTTAGGTTGGGTTAGGTTGGGTTAGGTTGGGTTGGGTTAGGTTAGGTTAGGTTGGGTTAGGTTGGGTTAGGTTGGGTTAGGTTAGGTTGGAGTTAGGTTAGGTTAGGTTGGGTTAAGGTTAGGTTGGGTTAGGTTAGGTTAGATTGGTTGGTTAGGGTTGGAAGTTGGGTTGAGTTAGGTTGGGTGGGTTAGGTTAGGTTAGAGTTTGGGAGGTTGGGTTAGGTTCGATTGGGATTTAGGTTGGGTTAGTTGGGTTAGGTTAGGACTGGTTAGGTTAGGTTGGTTAGAGTTCAGGTTAGGTTGGGTTAGGTTGGGTTAGGTTGAGTTGGGTTAGGTTAGGTTAGGTTGGGTTCAGGTTAGGTTAGGTTAGGTTGGAAGTTGGGTTAGGTTAGGTTAGGTTGGGTTGGGTTAGGTTAGGTAGGTTAGGTTGGGTTAGGTTGGAGTTGGGTTGGGTTGAGTTGGGTTAGGTTGGGATTGGGTTGGGTTGGGTTCCAGGTTGGGTTAAGGTTGGGTTAGGTTGGGTTAAGGACCAAGTTGGGTTGGGTTAGGTTAGGTTGGGTTAGGTTGGGTTGGGTTAGGTTAGGTTAGGATTAGAGTTGGGTTGGGTTGGGTTAGGTTAAGTTAGGTTAGGTTAGGGATTAGGTTAGAGGTTGGGTTAGGTTGGATTAGGTTAGAGTTAGGTTAGGTTAGGTTAGGTTAGGTTGATTTAGGTTAGGTTAGGTTAGGTTAGGTTGGGTTGGGTTAGGTTAGGTTAGGTTGGGTTAGGTTGGGTTGGGTTAGGTTAGGTTGGGTTGGGTTGGGTTAGGTTGGGTTGGGTTAGGTTGGGTTAGGTTGGGATTGGGTTAGGTTGGGTTTAGGGGTTAGGGGTTGGAGGTTAGGTTAGGTTAGGTTAGGTTGGGGTTAGGTTGGGTTGGGTTAGGTTAAGTTAGGTTAGGTTAGGTTAGGTTGGGTTAGGTTAGGTTGGGTTAGGTTAGGTTAGGTGGGTTAGGTTAGGTTAGGTTAGGTTGATTGATTAGGTTGGTTAGGTTAGGTTGGTTAGGTTAGGTTAGGTTGGGTTGGTTAGGTTAGGTTAGGTTTTTTTTTATTCTAGTTCCCCACACATGTGGAGATCAGGGACTTTGTTCATCATTAGGTGTTTCTCTTTTCACTTCTTTCTGTTATCTTTATTATTTAATACTACATATTTTCATTCTATTTACATTAATACTTACATTACTTTATCCTTACATTACTTTCTTACTATTTGTTGTTTTATGGGACTGTTTACATTGTATAATAACATATATTATGTTACAGTACCTTTTTCTTTCCTATTTATTTTATTTACTATTCTATTAGCTATTTGTTTACAATATTTTGAACTTATATCTACTGTGCTTATTTTTATAATTTCATTTACATTTTCTTTGCTTACTTTTATTTCTAACTCTATTTCTATATCCTTCTTTGTCTACTAAATATGGAACATTCCGTTATGATATGTATTATATCCTCATTTTTGTTGCATCACAGGCATGGGGCTCTCTTTACATTAAATTTATACAGATAATCAGGCCATGGCCTGTCACTGACTTGGACCGTCATAGGATCCATGTCTATTTCGTAATTATGTTATATGCCTGTATGGCATCTGGAAGAACACTTTTTATTATATTTTCTTCTTTCTTAGCGCCAGTTCCATTCGTCAAGCGACTCCAACCGGATCTGTCGCTTGACGTATGAAACCGGACACTATCATCATGGTTTCTTTTTACTTTTATGGCTGCTTCCTTGCTGGCTGGTCTGCTCTCTCATTTCCTCAATCCTGCGTGAGCTTTAACCCAGAACATATTTAGCGTTTTGCCTTGTTTGTTTATATTTACAATGTTGTTTCTAGCTTCGCTAGGGATGGAGGAGACGTCTTGAACAATTGTTTCGAGAGCAGACCTCGAGTCACTATAGATGTTGCAGCTTTGTGCTGGATTTTCAAAGCATATCTCGTTGCTTCAGTATGGCCAACAACTCTGCCTGGTAGACGGTGCAGTAATTTTCCAACTTTAATTTCCGGGTATTATTTCCGCGCCATTTCCAAATAGATAGCGCCGAACTCCCCTATTTTACTGCCATCTGTAAATATTTTAGGCCATTGTTGTTATTTTGGTCAATTTCTGCACGTCCTCCAGGCATGTGAACTTCAGCCCGACCTGTTCCGCGGGATGTGTGGTCTTCGTATATTCTATTTTATTTACATCTCGATCACCCACCACTCGCTGGGAGAAGCCTTTCTATTTCATGAGTAAGGCTGCTTCCGGATCCTATCAAGGAAGCAGCCCAGCAGTAGTAGGGAGTGCAGAGATACAGTTCGATATGATTTTATGATCTTTTGTATAAATCCGCGTTGAGTCATGTCGAGTTGTCTTTTAATTTTTTGCTTATTGGTTGCTGATACCCAGGCACTAGCCGCGTACATCACGATCGGTTCCACAACCGCTAAGTATATGGTCCTAATAATCTCGGGTTCAGGCCCCAGTGGATTTTGCAGCTCTCGACAACTGTCGATACAAGTTCTGTGCCTTGCGGCACATCCATTGTTGTGTCGAGGCAAGTCTGTCATCGATTGTGGGCCGAGTATCTTAATTTGTTTGGAGAGGTTGATGCTTTCCCCACATCTCCAGAAGTGGTGAGTCATATTTTAACTTATTTGTGATAACCATTGCTTTGGTTTTGTGTGGTGCAAACTTTAGCTTGTTTTGGCTCCCACTTCTGGACATGTGCGAGGTCATTTGCCTGCTCCTGCACCTGTTTTGCCATATCCCCAGAGAAATCAGGACCACATCGTCCGCGAAAGCCTGGCAGTGGACCCTATTTTTACTCAATTGCTTTAAAGTGGGTCTAGCAGTAAGTTCCAAAATATTGGACCCCTATGAGCCTTGCACACACCCTTTGTGGTCTTTCTGACACATTCTCTGCCCCAGCATATCTCAAGCACACTACTCTGTCACTGAGATAGCTGTCTATAAGACGTCTTATGTTTACTGGGCATCCAGTCTCCGCAAGTGCACATCGTATCGCCGGCCACAGGCGTTATCGAAGGCTCCTCTATGTCTAATATGAGCAGAATGAGCTTTTTATCCTTAAGCTTTTATCAGCTGCATCATATCATAGAGGAGTCCTCGGTACTGCGCTGCGGCATGAACCCGTATTGTTCCCGCTTATCGTCGGTACGATGTGCCACTTGACCCTTCGAACCACCATCTTTCAAAGACCTTGCCCAGTACAGGCAATAGCCCAATCGGCCTGTAGGATTTAGGGTGTGTGTAATTTTCCTTGCTTGCGCAATGCTACTATTATTGCCTTTTTCCATATAACGGGGTATGAGACAAACATTTGTTTACTATCGCCAGAAACAATGTTGAGTCAGGGTGATGACTACTCTACACATGTCCGCTGTAAATCCATCGTTTCCTGGCGCTTTTTAGGATTGAAGCTTGACACGGCCACATCAGCTCTCCCGTTGTAAAGGTGGGTCACATGGGCTATCATGTGACCCTTCGTTTAGATTTTCGCTGTTTCTCTAATTTGCTTGTGTTCCGTGTCATCGTCTTCAATTCTATCCTCGGATAAAGGTTTCCGCCAGAAACTAGCCGATTCCTTGCTTTCTAACGGCCTCCCATCTCGAACAAGTGGGTGTCCTCCTGTCGTATCCTTGTGCGATTTATAACCCTGTATATCCCATCCCACATTTCTCTCGCTCCTGCTTGCCACAGAACTCCTTCCAGCTGGTGGTCTGAGCTCTTTTTTTCTTGCTTGTATTCTTCTTTCGCTCGTTTGTACTGCTCGACAACCCACTCGCGACGAATCGGTGCTGCGTAAGAGATTCGACGTCTCAGCCTGGAGACCTCCTTTTTCGTTGTGTCAGCTCGTAAGTCCACGGGCAGTCCCATTTGTTTTTATTGTTTAATTTTGAAATACTGTTTTCGCATGCTTCGGTAATTGAGTTTGTGTATTCTTCTATTTTTATTTCTAATCCATCTGTAGTTGATACTTTATCTATCTCCCTTATTTAATTTTTATTATTCCAATTTTGACGAGTTTCTCACGAAACTCGCCCCAATTCTTTTTGTGTTATATATTCTAGTTGTTCTTTTTATGTCGGTTCCAATTGATTTTTCTAGATTAATATCAAATAGGAGTGCCCTGTGGTCCGAACTGGTTATTTCTTCGGAAGTCTCCAGTTTTCTATCCTCCCAGTAGGTTAGTCGAGCAGGTAGTTAGATCCACAGCTGGAATATCTCTTCCCAAGTCTGTATGTGTCAAAGTGGGCTCAGTCCCCTGTTCTGGATATGGACTCGAGTTCGTCAAGTTTGCAGCAACTTCTATTCCCCTGCTGTCTGTCTTTCGGCTTCCCCACCAGGTATTCCATGCATTCACGTCCCACCGAGTATCACGTTCCTCGTCCGTAAACCCACCGCCGCTCAATCATTTCGAGATATGGTTCAATTGGTTCGTCGCCCTCAAAGTAGACGGACACTATTCCCAACTCCATGCCCCAGTCCTCAATTTAGCAACTGCTATGTTCTCCGTTGTCAGACTGGGGCATTGGGCCATGTCTATGGTGTCGTCGAATAGCACAATAGCTGCCTTAATCACTTTATCAGTGCTCTGGCATCTGTCCTTTTGTGCTATTCGCGTCCCTGGGTATTTTCATGTGTCCAATTCCACCAATATAGGGCTCTTGTACCAAAGCGAAGAAGTCTTTCTCTTGGTCGCCTCAATGATTAGTTCGGCCGTGGCTAGTTCACATCTTTGTAGATTAGCCTGGATCGCGTGATATCGGTGGTCACTGATGACTGGTTCCGTGTTGGGCTTTGGGACAACCTCAGCAATATGCCACGGTGGACCTGGCGAGGATTTCCCATTTCTTCCTTACCGGACAGTCAGGGCTAAATGCATTGTGTTCTTTATTGCCTTGCTTTGCCTTACAGCAGTTCCTACATTCCGGTGCGCCGGACAACCATTCAGCACATTCAGTTTTACATGTGGACCCCCACAATGACTGCATACATCAGTCATCTCGGTGCACGTGCGTTTGCTGTGTCCATAACCCAGACAGCGCGAACATTGCACCAGGGGGGACTGATCCATCACTCTCACTCTTTGTAAGTCGACATGGATTACTCCTGCTTCCGTTAAGCGGTTCCATATTTGGGGCGAGACCCTCATAACAACGTGGGATGTGTGCGGGTTCCGAGTCCTTTTCTTATCTTCCATTCTGATCTCTTTGTCTGGTAGGTCTTTAAAGAGATGATTATTTTGTACTCTAATTGCCTTTTGTATTTCATCATCGGTGTTGTATTGCAACATCCTTTAGGATAATCAGAGGTCCTTGTTTTGATGTCATCAACTTTAAGGTCTTTCTCAGCTTTCTTTAATCTTTCTTTAACTCTACTTATCTCCTTCTCCGTTCGACATCCCACTATTATCTTTCTGTCCCTTGCCTTCCTGATCTTGTCAATTTTTAGTCCTTCTTCCTTGGCATTGATTACCTTTCTTATTTTCTCCATTACTTGATCTCCTGTCTCTTTTTCGTCGTTAGATGTAATCATTACTGAGTGCAATGCCATATTTTTTAAAGGTGAACTCCTTGGTGGCCCAGCCACTGCGCTCGCGTATGTTCCTTTCTCTACTTTAGTTTCTTGCTTTTGCATTTCTTCCCTTAATTTTTCCATCTCTTTTCTACTTTCCTCTAGGAGTTTCCCATGTTCCTCCAGTATTTTCGTTAGATTTTGTTCTTCTTCCTTCCTTTTCCTATTTTCATCTTCCTGTCTCTCATCTTTCTTCTCCTGATCTTTCAGTTTTTCCTCTTTTCCTATACTCTTGCCTGTCTCTGCCTCTTTTACCAGGTAGTAGAGTCTCTCTATAGCCTGAGTGACTTCCATTTTAATGTCGGTCCTCAGGTTTCGAGAGTTGCTAAGGTGTTGTTTAGCCTTGTGGAGACAGGCTCGAGCCTCAGTCAAACGATCCACGTATTTCGTGGTTTCCATTTCAGTGAGCTTTCTAAGTTCTCAGCTGCTACTTTGCGTACTGCTCCTCTTGTTTCCTGAGATGAAACTATCCTTTGTTTGGCCGAGCCACCAGGGCTACCTTTTTGGAGAGGTATGTATAGACTTCTGTTTCTATTTTTCCGTCTCCCATTCTCAATGCTTTTCTAACGCGGGACTTGCATTTGCGATCTTTTTAGGGAAGGACCTGCCTTCTCTGTCTTGTCTGTCCCATTTGGAGAACCCTGAACCCTGAGGACTCAAGTCTCTGGCGCTATCCTCTGCCTTTTTATGGGAGTACGTATACCGAACATTGCGTCAGGGAACGCGTCCTTGGGTATTAACAACCAGTACGAGTAAATAAACGTAAATATTTGGTAAATTTTAAAACTTTAAAAAGGTTTGTATAAGTTATAAAATTTTATAAAATAAAATAAAATAAAATAAAAATAAAAATAAAAATAATATAGATTATTTAAGTTCGACAAGACTGCGGTAGATTTAAAATATTTTTAATCGATGAAGACCGCAACCACGTCTAGATCGTTCAAAGTTTTCCTCTACGTAGTGTTTTACTCTACCTTCGTTCAGTTCTTATACTGCTTATTGCAGAGTAAATATGTCACTGTTTTTTAAAAGGTATAATTTTTATTGTCTGTATTTAACTCTACCTAGAGTTAGTCTTATTTTCTATATTTTAAAACTATATTTGACTCTATTTAGAGTCAGTCTATAAATCTAATTCTAATTCCAATATTACTAACTAATCTATTAAGCGATTAAGTTACGTCTATCTTATACTACAACATATACATAGAAAAATAAATGTCTAATAATAATAAAATTCCTAGAAGGTATATGTCTAATAATATTGAAAAAATTTTTTTAAAAATATTTTACAGAAAAGAGTTACAGTCTAACGAATTTTCGACTCTATGTAGAGTCTGTTTTTGTAGACCAGCTAAGAGCGCTCCTCGAGCCCTATCCAAAGAACCCAAACGCGGTATACCTAGCCCAGAAGGTTCCCAAGTTACAGCGCTTTCAAATTATGGTTTCAAAACAAGATGGCCGCCAAAATTACGGTTAAAGCGCTGTAACTCCTGAACGGATGGGCTTACAGCTCCGCGCTTGAGCTCGTTTTGGTGGGCTCGACTAGGGCTATAATCTCGTACAGCTTTCAGGACTCACAATTTTGGTCTCTGAAATTTCCTGAAAACTGGTTTATCTGTTTCAGCACTCCTTGCTCACGTCTAGGGTCAAAACCCCAGTCTTCTGCGACTCCTAGTTTGGCAGATATAAGCCTTTTTTATTTTACAAAATGGCCGCCGGCCTGATTGCAAATTGCTAATTTGGGCGTCCTTTAGCTAATTTGGCCCGTGTTTGGGCTCGTTTAAATGGTCTCGGTGTCTAGTTTACAGTTAAATATAGGTTTTGGAGTTTCAAGCCCCCTTTTGTTAAATTTTTTACAAATTATGATAATTTTTAAATAATTTTGATTTTTACAGCTAATTTTGGTATGTTAAAAATCAACAAAAATTCCTAATATGTTAATATCACTATCCTTCCTTTGTATATATATTATAATCACTTTACTCGTTATTAAAAGGTAGCACGTGTTCAACTAAAATTTTGAAAATCCTATCTTAAAAACTACTTATTATAAAATCTAAAATTTTATATATACATTCCTTATTCTACTATTAGCATTAATTTATTATAAAAATTGAGGGTCTTCACTTTATTTTTAAAGATATAAAATTTTTAAATTTTAAAATTTTTGAAAATTCAATAACTCCTCATCCACTTAACTTTTAATAGTTCTGCAAATTGCTCCCGGCTCCTCTCCGCTTTCGCCACTGGCGTGCGGCTTCAAAAACAGCCGCACGGTTCTGGATCGAAAAACACGTGCCCACGTGGCACTTGTTTTTTTGCCTTTTTCTCTTAAACTATGAGTCACAAAAATCTAATATTTTCCACTTATGTAGGGGCCGATGATGGCTTTAAGGCCGCACTTTAAAAAGTTGGGGTAATAGCGCTTAATCACTCAGCGTTTCACTTTGAAAATTTTCACTTTTTTAAAAATCACTGTTTTCACTATATCTCTTTCACTACAACTCCAATTTTCATGCAGTTTTCACTTTATGAAACCGCGAGTCAGCGCGCATCTTTTGATATATAATACACCAAAATCGGATGCAAAAATCCTATTTTTACGAATTTAAAGGCGCGGAGCAACTCAGAAACGTGGCGTTCGGGACGGCAGTTGACACCGGACTGGTTAGGTTAGGTTAGGTTAGGTTAGGTTAGGTTAGGTTAGGTTAGGTTAGGTTAGGTTAGGTTAGGTTAGGTTAGGTTAGGTTAGGTTAGGTTAGGTTAGGTTAGGTTAGGTAGGTTAGGTTAGGTTAGGTTAGGTTAGCAGGTTAGGTTAGGTTAGGTTGGGTTAGGTTGGGATTGGGTTAGGTTAGGTTAGGTTAGGTTAGGTTAGGTTGAGTTGGGTTAGGTTGGGTTGGGTTGGGTTGGGTTGGGTTAGGTTAGGTTGGGTTGAGTTAGGTTGGGGTTAGGTTAGGTTAGGTTAGGTTAGGTTAGGTTGGAGTTGGGTTGGAGTTGGGTTAGGTTAGGTTAGGTTAGGTTAGGTTAGGTTAGGTTAGGTTAGGAGTTGGGTTGAGTTGGGTTGGGTTAGGTTGGAGTTGGGTTAGGTTAGGTTGGGTTAGGTTAGAGTTGGGTTAGGTTAGGTTAGGTTAGGTTAGGTTGGGTTCAGGTTGGGATTGAGTTAGGTGGGATTGGGTTAGGTTAGGTTAGGTTGGGTTAGGTTGAGTTAGGTTGGGTTAGTTGGGTTAGGTTCCAATTTAGGTTAGGTTAGTTGGGTTGAGTTAGGTTAGGTTGGGATTGGGTTGGGTTAGGTTAGGTTAGGTTAGGTTAGGTTAGGTTAGGTTGAGTTAGGTTAGGTTAGGTTGGGTTAGGTTGGGTTTTTTTTTTTTTATCTGCAGCCCTCTGACGTTTATATCAGAGTCGTGGTGTATCATATTTTAAGAGCTTTGATTGTTTTAATTTAACTTTTCAATTAAATGATAATTTTTCTTTTGGTTTAAATTTTGCGTCTATCGGTTCATTCTCTCTGAATATACAGGGTATAGGCACAAGGAAGCCCCGATTACGATCTTTCCATTTGCAATTTATGCTCTTCATTCTACTGTTGATAAAACACACATTGCACATAAATAATTAAATTAAATATTATAATGTATTAAATAAATTGTATATAATAACTTGTATAATAAATATCATTTAAAAAAAAATATTATGGATTGAATTGTATTATATATTAACATTTACTATTTTCATTACTATTATTATAATTGTTATATTGTTATTGTGATTATGAACTTTAAAACTCAATTCAATTCAATTCCATTCGATTCTCAATTCAATTCAATTCTCAATTCAAAATACCCTTATATGTACAACTTCTACTACTTAACTTCGGTTATTTTCACCACAATACTTACTATTTCTTCACAGAATTTAATAAATTTATCACGAGTGTTTCTAGTGCCCATCAGCATATACAAATATATCTTCTAAGAGTTTCTTCGGTCGTCGTCTCAAAATCGTACCTTTGTTTGCCGAACCTGGGACACTCAAGAATTACGTGCAACTGTCTCCTCAACTCCTGGCTCACAGACGCATGAGGGTTCCTTGCATCGGAATCGGTACAGATACTCGGAGAACCCACCATGCCCCGTCATCGCTTGGATCATTAATGAAGACAGTGCTGTCGCCCTAATCACTTTGTAGGCATCTTTAACACTCTGGAGGAATTTCTTCGTGATTCGACCTGTTTCACCCTCTGTGTACCTGTCGTTCCATTTTTCTATTGTGTCTTTTCGAATTACACTCTTAATGTAGGAGACCGGGCACAGATCGTAATCTGGTTTACCTTTATTCCGAAGCGCGGCAAGTTTGGCCAATTCGTCAGCACGCTCATTCCCCGCAAGACCCGCGTGTGCTTTTATCCAAAAAAGTTGAATACTTTTTTGTTGCTCCAAGATGGTATGTATATTTTTGCGGGTCTTTACTGCTGGGGATGCTGGGGTCTTGGTTCACAATGGTCTCAAGTGCCGATCTCGAGTCACTGTAACCCAAAGCTTCTTTCAGCGCTGTTGAGTTGCTCAGTTGCCTGTATATGTTAATTCAGCCTGGTAGACGGTACAGTAGTCCGACAGTTTGAGCTTTAGAGTTCGGATCGGCTGCACTGTTCCAAATGGAAAGTGCTGCTCCGACCTTTCCCTCTATTTTGCTCCCGTCGGTAAATATTCGGAGACTCTGGGTGTTATTGAGTCTCGTATCGTTTTCGTTTACCAGGCATACGAATTCCAAGTCCGTATAAGATGCTGCTTGGGGCAGTTCGGTAAGTTTCGCCCGTGTCTCCACCTCTCGGTCACCCAGCACTGACTGGGCTTTCCTCTCTTTGCTATAAAGGGGATGCTGCTTCCTGGATTCTCAGGTCCAGAGGAAGCAGTCCTGCCAGCGCTAGCGCCGAGTGTAGAGAGACGGTACGGTATGCTTTAGTAATTTTCTGAGCAAATCCTCTTTGTACGGTGTTTAGAAGCCTTCGGACTCCCAGTTTGCCGACGGATGGAGCCCACACGCTCGCCGCATACAGCACAACCGGTTCCGCAACCGCCACGTATATCGTCCTTACGATTTCTGGTTGAAGACCCCAACTGATTTTGGCAGCTCTCGACAATTGTACGTAAAGAGCTGTGGCCTTCCTGCATACATTTTTGTGGCTTTTAAATGTGAGCTTCCTGTCAACGGTGAGACCAGCACTTTGATCTCCTCTGACATGCCAATGTCTATCCGCCCATGCTCAGACGTGGTGAATCGTATTTTACTTATTAGTAATTAACATAGCCTTGGTCTTGTGTGGCGCAAAGTTCAGTTTATTACGAATTCCCCACCTCCGAACATGCTCGAGGCGGCATTTGCACGCCTCATTTCAAGTGCCGTGTCTCCGCAAACAGGAGGACGATATCGTCGGCAAAAGCCTGACACCGGTCGCCTCTTGCTTCCAACTCCTTGAGCAGAGGATCAAGAAGCAAATTCACATACCGGTCCCTATGGAACCCTGTACGCACCTTTGAAGTGTCCTGGTTGTGCTCACCAGCGTACCTGATGCTAACTTTTCTATCCTGGAGATAACTATCCATCATCTTATATTAATAGGGCATTTTTCTCAGCCAATCGGTATCTGATGGCCGGCCACCATGCACTATCGAAGGCTCCCTCTATGTCTAGTGATACCATGATAATTATTTTTTTATTTTGTATTTGTGTTCTTATATATTCCATCATGTCATAGAGAATCTTCAGTGCTTTTCTGTGGCGTGAAGCCGTATTGGTACTCCCCAGGTTGGATGTGCCACCTTATCCTTCTGATAGTCATTTCTCCATTTTACCCATAACTGGTAGCAAGCCTATCGGTCTATAAGCTTTAGGGTGCGTATAGTCTTCTTTCCCTGGTTTTCTCAAGACCACTACTACCGCTTTTTTCCACACTGTGGGAAAGTGTCCTAACTCCAAACACTTGTTAGCTAGGCTGAGGTAAAGCTCTGGGTTATGGAGGATAACTTGTCGGCAAATATCAGCCGTGAATCCGTCTCCACCCGGAGCCTTTTTCGGGTTGAAGCTGTTGGTTGCGTGTTTTAGCTCTGCGACTGTAAATGGTGGGTCACAAGAATTATCTTGTGTCCCTTCATTGACTTTTTCAGCTAAATCCTGATGCGCTGGTGTTCTGCGTTATCAGCCTCAACTAGGTCTTCGGATAAAGGTCTCGGCCAACATCTTTGCTGATTCGGTGTTATCGAGTATTTTCCACCTTTGAAAAGAGAATCTTCGTGCCTTTTTGTAGTTCTGCCGATAACCGATATATCCGTCCCATAACCCTTCCTGTCCTGTCTACCACAGAACTCTTTCCAACTTTTTACCTGAGCCTTTTTGTTTCACATTCGTATATGTTTTCGCTTCCAGTACGCTGCAACGACGTCGGCTTTTCGTACGGGGCAGCACATCTTATACGGCGCTTTTGGTAGTGACGTCCTTCTTAAGCAAACAAGTTCATCATTCCACCACGGCAATGTAAGTTTATTTTGATTTTTCTTTTTGAATGGTAGCATCATACTTCTTTTACTACTTCTAAGTATTTCTCTAAATGATTTTCCAAATTTTTACTATGTCTTATATTATCAATTTCTGTTTTAGTTATGTTTTTATCGGTCAATAATTGAGTTAGTTTCTCACGAAACTGACTCCATTTTGCCTTTTTACTATTATATACCCTTGTAGTCCGTTTAATTGTTATGTCTGAAAAATATTTACATTTAATTTTGAATAGTATTGTGTTGTGGTCCGAACTTGTTATGCTCTCGTCTACCTTCCAGTCATCCACCAATTATAAAATATTTTCAGAGCACGCTGTAATGTCGACGCGACTATTGTATCTTTTGCCGCCTCTAATTGTGTCAAATGTTGGCACATCTCCCTCATTTAGTACGTGTAAGCCGAATTCGTCTAAAGCAGCTGCCAACGCTTCTCCACGTCCATCTTCCTTTGCACTTCCCCATCACGGGCTCCAGGCATTTGCATCTCCTCCTATCAATAATTCCGTTTTCCATTTTGACACTAAGTTTTGAGCTGGTTAATGTAAGGCTCGATCGGTGAATCCGGTTCCAGGTACAGTGAAATTAGTCCTATCTCCCTGGCATTTATTTGCATTTAACCGCCACGATGTTATTCGTGGTAAAGTTGGACATTGGGTAACATTTATATTATTGTCAAAGACAGCTATCGCCGCTTTCACTACTCCTTCTCCTCTCTGACGTTCTGAAATATGCGGGCTCACGAAATCCCTCATATATCCAACTCTCCCCGTACGGTTCCTGAATTAGGGCAAAACTCAAACCTCTTTTTGCTTCAAGCATTAATTCATTCGTTGCGAGTTCTTTCCTCTGTAGGTTTGCTTGTGCCACTAAAAATTTTCTTGTCTCTGCCTCGAACTGATTTCCTGTCTCTATGCCCTTATTACCGGACTCCACTTTAGCAATATGCCACGCTGGTTCTGGCTATTGCATATCTTCTGCGTATTGGGCACCCGTTGTCAAGCGTTGTGGTCTGGCGATCCATCTTCGCTTTGTGGCAGTTACTACGGAGGGCACCTCCCGGCCAAAAAGCAGTACATGAGCTCTTCAAATGAGGTCCCCGCAATGAGAACATATGTCCTCTGCCTCTTTGCAGTGCCTCCATGCCCATATGCGAGGCACCTGGAGCATTGTACTAGTGGTGACTGGTCAGTCACCACCACGCGTTGCAGGTCTACATGCAAACGGCCCACCTCAACCAGTCGTTTCCATACCGGTGGGGAGACCTGAAGAATCACATGGTTTGTGTGGGGGTTCCTGGTCTTTTTTCGGTATCGTATTACCAGTCTTACCTCCTCGCTATGCAGAGTTTCCAGCAAGTTCTTGTTCTGGTTTCTAATAGTAGCAATTATGTCTTCGTCGGTATTGATCAGTAGTACGTCCCTCAGTATGACCAGTGGGTCTTTGTTTTTAGCCTCCTCAACTGAGAGCCCCGTATCACTGGCTTTAAGTCGGTCAGCTACCTTTACCATTTCCTCCCTGGTGTCACAACCAACGATCACCTTCTGGTCTCGAGCCTTTCTTACTTTATCTACCCTTAACCCGCTCACCTTTGCATCCACCGCCACTCTTATCTTTTCGAGGACTTCACCACTAGTGTCTTGTACATTGCCTGATGTTACTATGATGGAGTGCATTTGTGGAGATACTGTACTTATAAGTGGCTTGTAGAGTGGCTTAATAGGTGGGGCGTGATATGCTCAAGGGCTGCCTTTTGGTCCGATTTGCTGTCTGCGTGGTGATAAGCTCCTCTCTGGCTTTTCATCTCTTCGCTCAAACGTTGGGTTTCAGTTCTGCATACTGTTAAAAATTGCAATGCTCTTCCATTTTTCTTATTAATTCGTGTTCTATTTCTCGATTTTTCTCTTGACCTATCTTTACTTTTCTATACAATATCCGTTACCTTCTTCAACTTCCTTTGACAATCCATATAATTTGTCTACTGCTTCTATTATTTTGTCTTTTATTCCGTTTCAAATTACGTGAACTATTTAATAATAAATTTATTTTTACAAGTGGGCTTTCGCCTCTTGAGCTCTATTTAAGTATTTGGTCCTTTCACCACAACCTCTTGGTTTCTTCACTTTCTCTGTGGGGAGATTTTGACTTTTGCTTTGGCGGCACGTTTGTCTTTGTTTTGGATACAGCACCAAGACGCGATTCAGCTCCTGTACTTTTTCTTACCAGGGATGTTACCCTTTGTCCCCCACCGAGATCCTCTTTCGGTTCTCATATTCGTGTCCACCGTCGAAGATTCAGACTTGTTTTGCGGGGTGTTTTGAACATGTTTATTTTCTTTCAGGGCTTTGTCAATACAAAAACTTAAGATAATCAATAATTTGCTAATAGACAATAGTATATAAAAAGTAAATAAAATAAAATAAAATAAAAATATGTTAAAATATGTCAAATTAAATTGTCAAAATTTTAAAATATAGTTTGGTAATATCACAACCTGTTAAAATTACGGAAAGATCCATACGAATCTGTTGTCAAAACAAACTAACAAATCAAACTATACCTAAGTAATAAAACCAGGATGGGTGGGAAGGCGAAATATTCACTAATATGCGCCTAATAATATATAAAGCCAAGTAGATACAAAGTATGTTAAAATAAAAATTTTGTATAACACAAAAGTCACAAATAAAAATCAATTTTTTTTTTTTTTTTTAAAACTATAATTGTCACTATAAATAAATAAAAACCAAAATGTTTGATCAGACCCTACTTAAGCAGTAAAACAGGAGGGTGGGAGGGCAGAAATTTTCGCTAATTTGCGTGTTTTGTTTCAGATTTCGGCTGAGGAGACAGTTGTGGGCTGTAGACCTAACCAGAAGCAAAAACGAGATGAAAATCGAAAATTTTGAAGTATCAAGAAAATAATATATTAAACGTCTATGTAGAAATTAAAATTTTAAAATTGCCAAAATCGACTCAAAAACGTTGCAAATAGATAGGTCTAAATTAGTACAGTAATTTAAGATATAAAACACAATTTTCAGACAATATTCAGCAGAGATAGTTAGTTAGGTTAGTTAGGTTAAGTTAGGTTAGGTTAGGTTAGGTTAGGTTGAGTTAGGTTGATTCCAGAGTTGGGTTAGGTTGGGTTAGGTTAGGTTAGGTTAGGTTAGGTTGAGTTAGGTTAGAGTTAGGTTGAGGTTGAAGTTGGTTAGGTTAGGTTAGGTTGAGTTGGGTTGGGTTAGTTAGGTTAGGTTAGGTTAGGTTCGTTTGGGTTAGGTTAGGTTAGGTTGGGTTAAGTTGGATTGGGTTGGGTTAGGTTGGGTTAGGTTGGGTTGGAATTTAGGTTGAGTTAGGTTGGGTTAGGTTGGGATTGGGTTGGGTTGGGTTAGGTTAGGTTGAGTTAGGTTGGGTTAGGTTAGGTTAGGTTAGGTTGAGTTGGAAGGGTTAGGTTGGGTTGGGATTAGGTTAGGTTGGGTTAGGTTAGGTTAGGTTGGGATTGGGTTAGGTTGGGTTAGGTTAGGTTGGGTTAAGTTGGGTTAGGTTGGGTTAGGTTGGGTTGGGTTAGGTTAGGTTAGGTTGGGTTGGGTTAGGTTAGGTTAGGTTGAGTTGGGTTGGTTCCCCCAACAGGTTCCCGCCTTGTCGTGGCGGGGGCTTAGTAGCCGTAAGCTTGGTCACCCGCGTGAACAAGAGGACCCTTGGCTGGCGAGTGTAGGGCCGGCCAGGAGGACTGCTCCGTGTGTGGGCTCGGCAGGCCGCTTCGGATGTGTCGGTGGGCTGCTGCGGGAGGGGCTGGTCGCTCCCCTTACCGCTGCAGCCGAGGTGAATCGCGGAGGAGAGGAGTGTTGGTGGCGATGCGCCTCGCTATCCTCCGCGACTCAGACAGAACCGCACCACCGTTGATGCGGTGGTGGTGGGGCCGCGGGGAAGAGTGTCAATGCGAGGCGCCGCTCTCCCACCCCCTCCGCGGCCGAAACTTGGTTGGCGGCGGGCCAGAGACCAGATCCGCCGCTGGGGCCGCGAGCGGGCGCTACTCTTCCGGCCCCATGAATGGGTCAGGGGCGAGGACGTGCCCTTCGATGGACCCGAGGCGGGCGCGAGCGGGTCGGCGCGCGCCTCTGGGGCGATGTGCAGGGTAGTCGAACCCACCACCCGTGCAGGAGACGAGGCCGGACAGACCGGGCCAGCACTGGTGTGGGCTGCGGAAAATTTGGTTCCGCGGCCCGCACTGCGCGAGGAGACACCGGGTGGTTTGGCCGGTAAGGTCCGGCACGCCCTCCGCCTTTCCCAGGCGGAGGTGGTCACATGTTTCCCCGCAAAAAAAAAAGGTTAAGTTGGTTAGGTTAGGTTAGGTTAGGTTTTTTTATACTTCACCTCAACATTATCGGACCTATTTCAGCTGTTTCTCTTTTCATACCAGTTCTCGCTTCTATGCTTCTCGTACTTTCATTCTACATACTAGTTCTTTCTTGCATCCATCGTCTTTCTTTCTACTACTGGGGTGGGATTCCCTTCTATCTATTCTTTATTATCTAATCTAACTGTTCTTATTTCTATTCTTTCCTTCTTTTTCTGCTGGGCATTATTTCAGAAATAAATGTACACAACCTAATCTATTTTATTCTTTCTACTGCTTACACCCCTAACAATATTTTAATCTACTACAGTATTATGCTTATAAGTAATATACATCAATATATTAATACAGCATACTTTCTTAACTACTTTTATTTCTTATAATTACTTTTCTCTTTTTTGCAATAATCTAGAAATACATTTCTTTGATCACTCTCCATGATATCCTTCACAGTTTCAGCCGTTATTTTGGTTTCATCTTACTCTCAACTTCAAAACGTTCTATACCAAGATGGGGCATTCTAACACTATGTGAGATTGACTCAGGTATCAGGGTCAGCAGAATACGATGGACTCTCCTTGCACTTAAAACGGTTTAAGCACTCGGAGAATCCACCGTCCTGTCATCACTTGTGTTTTGTAACTGTCTATTTTAATCTGGACAATTCTACATATGTATGCAGTTACTGCATCCGGGATAAACATTTTTGAACTGCGGCCGTTTCACCTATCTTATATCTATGATTCCATTCGTCAAGCGTTGCCTGGCGAATGCACCTGTTGAAATGAAACCGGACAAAGGTCGTAATCCATTCTTCTTGGATTCTTGGCAGCGCTTCCTTCGCGAGTTGGTCTGCTCGTTCATTGCCTTCAAAACCTGCGTGAGCTTTTTCCAGAACAAAGGACTTACCTTGCCCTGGAGATATATCTTTAAGATTTTCTCTGGCTTCTACGCGATTGGGTGAAGGCAGGGGTTCTTAATGTAAGAAGGGCGGCCATAGAATCTATAGATCCCGTAGGTCAAGGCGTTGTGTGCGCGAATGACTCGAATAGCTCGGCTTATTGCTGGTAACTCAGCTTGGTAGACCACTGGTGGTGGCTTGGTCGCCCTTAGCAGTAGGCTACAGATGATCGTGCTATCTTATCCATTTTTGGCGATAGGGCATCACGGCTAAGGCGTTATGCTCTGCCTGATCCAGTTTTGCCCTTGTGCAGTTCTTACAAGCGGGTGGTTCACCAGCAATCCTATCAGCACACTCCGCTCCCTGGTGAGGGCCGCCGCAATGGCTGCATATGTCTACTGGTTCTTTGCAAAATTTTTTACTATGCCCATATCCCAGACAGCGGCTACACTGGACCAAGGGGGAGTGGTCATCCACTCTGACACGCTGGAGGTCAATATGGAAGTATCCAGTTTCTGTTGCTCTACGCCAGATGGTAGGTGACACACTAATCACTACATGGTTAGTGTGGGGGTTTCTTGTTTTCTTCCTATATTTAACCTCCACCCTGTCTTCCGCTCCGTCGAGGTCATGAAAGACATACCTGTTTTGGTTCCTCAGTGCTGATAATGTCTTCGTCGGTAGTGGACAATACACTTAAGAGGATCAATAATGGGTCTTTGTTCTTCACTTCCTCGACGGTGAGGTCCACCTTTGGTTTCCAGTCTGTGCTTAGCTTTACTTCTTTCTTCGGTGTATCAAATCCTATGATGATTTTCCTGTCTTCGCTTTACCGTTCAACTTTAATCAGCATGTCTTTTGCATCTACTTTCCTGACCTTGTCAGCCCTCTTCCCTGATTCAGTTTCATCTTTGAGGTGACCACTACCAGGTGCTTCGTGCTTTAGTATATTGCGGTTTTATTCGATACTACACTCGCGTAGGGTTGTCCGTTCAAGGTCTCCTTTTGTCTGTCAATAGACGCCTTAAGCTCTTCTATCTTTTTGTTGCTTTCGATCAACAGCTTCGTATGCTCCTCGATTCGAGCTATTATGTTTGGGTCGCACTGGGTGCTACTTGTTGGTTCCGGTGTCTTGACTATGAATGTAGAGTCGGTACTGGTTTGCACCGGCTCCCCCCCCACAATCCCATCACCAACACCAACACCTTTAGACTTTTCTATTTTTAACTCCTTTTCAGCTTCCCTAACAATCTGGTAGAGTCGATCAAGTGTCTCAGCCAATCCATTTTTAATCTCGGTTTTTAAATTTCGAGGCGCTCCAGATGTAATTTACTTTGTTCAGGCAGGCCTTGCTTCCGACGTTCGATTTTCGTATTTACTCTCGCAGGGGAGTTCGGACATCAATAGATGGTCTACGCGCGGCCGTGGGTTTGTTGTCTTTCGACAGTACCGGTCGTGGTTTAGAGGTATATGTCCACCTGGACCGTCGTTGCGCTTGAGTTTGTTGGAGCGGGGTTGGTGGATGCACCTTCCAGTCGTTTATGCTTCCGCCTAACATTGGGAGGAAGCTGACGTTCCCAGTTTAGGGATGACTTCTCACCACTCGATTTCATTGGAGTTCTAAACCCAAACATAATGGAGGTATGCGTCCGTCAATAAAATTGTATAAATAAAATGTAAGTAATAAAGAGTTTTGTAAAGTTATAAAATTAAAAAGTTTGTATAAGTTATATATAATTTGGCACAGTTCGATACGGCTATGATGAGTTCATGCTGCGGTAACAAGACAGTCCGATTATCGCAATTTTTCCAAAATATTCAGTGTAGAACTCTGTAGCAGAGTTACTCTACCTTCTCCTATCTTATTTATATATATAAAATTACACTCTATTTTATATAATTTCACCAGCAGGAAAATTAATTTGTACAATTTAAGATTTTTAAAAGTGAAAATAAAGTTTAATCTATATGCAGTTTAACACACCACCGCGAACCAGGTCAAGCCTCAATCAAATTTATAACCATATAAGTATCAAGTAAGTAAATAAAACCAAAATAAATAAAATAAAAATGTGTAAACTCTTGTAGAGTCTTAGCTCTACCAAAGTCTGGTCTTATTATCTGCATAATATATCTATTCCAAATTAAAATGTTCCAAAATAATTCTTCAAAAATTTTTCTTTGCTCTACGTAGAGTCGTCTCTATCTCTATATTACTCTATGAACTACACAGTCAAAACAGAATAAAAAATACTTAAATCTAAATGATTAATAAAATAAAATATAAAACAAAGACACACAAAATATTTTAAATGCTCTATGTAGAGTCCGTCCCCCTCTTATTTGTTAGTACTCTAATTATATTATTTTTTACAAAAAATTTGGTCCGAATCGGATCACTGGTTGATTTATTATAATGATTTTAAGTTTTTCATCCCCCAGAGACTAAGTCAATATGTCAACTTTGGGGTAGGGGATGAAACTTTGTCAAATAGATCCGGAGGGTCCGAAGACTATCCCTTTAGTGGATAGTGTGGAGGTTAGGGGGCCCCAGTCAGGTGGGCTAGGAGGCTCCGTTCTCCTGAAAACTGAAAAACAAGTTTTGTGCGGTTTGCAGGACCTCCCAGCTCACACAAATAAATTTATAACTTAAAACTACTTATCCGAAAATTCTGAAAAAATTTTGAAAGACAGTGTATTAGTTGTTGTATTATAATTTGTAATTGATAAATTTTGGTTCCTGAAAAATGTTGAGTTTTAAAATTTTGAAAATTGTGTTACGAAACCAACAACAACCGCAAAAGGCTCTAAATCTTGTAATTATGTCAGGACAATTTTGAAAAATTTTGGAATATAGTATGTATGATAACAAAATTTCTGACAATATTTTCAGGAATGTCGAGGGTCCTTCAACCACCGTGTTTGGGCCAAAATTTTAAAAATTACTTAATATTATTAAATTCACTCCAAATTAAAAAAATTTTATACAATAAGTTAAAGCTAAAGTTCTCTTTAATTAGAGTCTATAAATATATATGTCGTCACTGAAAAACCAGAGTTATTCACCCTTGAAAGTCCCTCCTGAAAATCGGTATCTTCAAGGCGTGATATCTCCGGAGTTTCTGGTCCGATTTTGATGATCGAGGTGTCGGATGCTTTGCCTCGATGTCCTCTTTAATTCTGCGATGTCAAAATCAGCCGCACGGCCTCCTATCAAAAACCACGTGTCCACGTGGTTTTGTTCAATATTTCGGCGCGCTGATGTCGAAAAATTCCGGTTAATGGCTTAAATTGTTAAGCTCGTCGGGGCACTTATTTTTGCACTTTAAAAACTATATGTCTTCGATCTAGATCGAGCAGCGTTTCGCTTTAAAGATTTTACAGGTTAGAAAAATCAGTTTTTTGGCGATAACTTTTAAACTATAAAACTTTTATCACTTTTTTCTTATATAATTTTGTTCGTCTCGACGAGACGCGTCTAATGGTGTATCACTCTTTAAAATTGGTGCACTTTGACACTTTGAGTTTTCGAGCGCGGGCGATATAAAAATGCTGCACGTACGGCACGGCGTTTGGAGTGCAACAGGTTAGGTTAGGTTAGGTTGGAGTTAGGTTAGGTTAGGTTAGGTTGTTGGGTTAGGTTGGGTTGGGTTAGGTTAGGATTGGGTTAGGTTAGGTTAGGTTAGGTTGGGTTAGGTTAGGTTAGGTTAGGTTGGAGTTAGGTTAGGTTAGGTTAGGCCAGGTTAGGTTGGGTTAGGTTAGGTTAGGTTAGGTTAGGTTAGGTTGGGTTGGGATTCAGGTTAGGCCAGGGTTGGGGTTGGGGTTAGGTTAGGTTGGGTTAGGTTGGGTTAAGTTGGGAGGTTGGGTTAGGTTAGGTTGGGTTGATTGGGTTAGGTTGGGCCGGGTTGGGTTAGGTTGGGTTAGGTTGGAGTTGGGTTAGGTTAGGTTAGGTTGGGTTAGGTTAGGATTTAGTTGCAGTTGGGTTCTGGAGGTTGGGTTAGGTTGGGATTGGGTTAGGTTAGGTTAGGTTGGGTTAGGTTAGGTTAGGTTAGGTTGGGTTAGGTTGGGTTAGGTTAGGTTAGGTTAGGCCAGGTTAGGTTAGGTTAGGTTGGGTTAGGTTAGGTTGGGCCAGGTTGGGTTAGGTTGGGTTAGGTTGGGTTAGGTTAGGTTAGGTTGAGGTTGGGTTGGGTTCAGGTTAGGTTGAGTTAGGTTGGGTTAGGTTGAGTTGGGTTAGGTTAGGTTGGGTTAGGTTGGGTTAGGTTAGGTTAGGTTGGGTTGGGTTAGGTTAGGTTCGTTTAGGTTAGGTTGGGTTAAGTTAGGTTAGGTTAGGTTAGGTTGGGTTGGGTTGGGTTAGGTTAGGTTAGGTTGGGTTCCAGGTTAGGTTAGGTTAGGTTGGGTTAGGATTGGGTTAGTTGGGTTAGGTTGGGTTAGGTTGGGTTAGGTTAGGTTAGTTAGTTAGGTTAGGTTGGGTTAGGTTAGGTTAGGTTAGGTTGGGTTGGGTTGGGTTAGGTTAGGTTAGGTTGGGTTAGGTTAGGTTGGAGTTGGGTTGGGTTGGGTTAGGTTGGAGTTAGGTTAGGAGTTAGGTTGGGTTAGGTTAGTTAGGTTAGGTTGAGTTGGGTTAGGTTAGGTTCAGGTTAGGTTGGGTTAGGTTGAGTTGGGAGATTCTGGGTTGGTTGGGTTAGGTTAGGTTAGGTTGGGTTATTAGGTTGGGTTAGGTTGTTGGGTTAAGTTGGAGTTGATTCAGGTTGGGTTAGGTTCAGGTTGGTTAGGTTAGGTTAGAGTTGGGTTAGGTTAAGTTTGGATTAGTTAGGTTAGGTTAGGTTAGGTTAGGTTGAGTTGGGATTGGAGTTAGGTTAGGTTAGGTTGGGTTAGATTGGGATTAGGATTTAGGTTAGGTTAGGTTAGGTTAGGTTGCAGGTTAGGTTAAGTTGGGTTAGGTTAGGTTAGGTTGGGTTGGGAATTTAGTTGGAGTTGGATTCAGGTTAGGTTAGGTTGGGTTAGGTTGGATTAGGTTAGGATTAGGTTAGGATTTGGGTTGGGTTAGGTTAGGTTAGGTTAGGTTGGGTTGGGTTAGGATGGTTGGAGTTAGGTTGGGTTGAGTTGGGATTAGGTTAAGGTTGGGTTAGGTTAGGTTAGGTTAGGTTAGGTTAGGTTGGGATTGGGTTAGGTTGAGTTAGGAGTTGGGTTAGGTTGGGTTGAGTTAGGTTAGGTTGGGTTGGGTTAGGTTAGTTGGGTTAGGTTAGGTTGGGTTGGGTTAGGTTAGCCAGAGTTGGGTTAGGTTGGGTTAGGTTAGGTTGAGTTGGGTTAGGTTGGGTTGGGGTTAGGTTGGTTGGTTAGGTTGGGTTGGGTTAGGTTGGGTTGATTGGGTTGGGTTGGAGTTAGGTTGGGTTAGGTTGGGTTAGGTTGGGTTAGGTTAGGTTGGGTTGGGTTGGGTTAGGTTAGGTTAGGTTAGGCCAGGTTAGGTTAAGGTTGGGATTGGTTAGGTTGGGTTAGGTTGGGTTAGGTTGGGTTAGGTTAGGTTGGAGTTGGGTTAGTTAGAGTTGGGTTGGGGAGTTAGGTTGGGTTAGTTAGAGTTGGGAGTTAGGTTGGGATTGCAGGTTAGGTTGGGTTGGGTTAGGTTGGGTTAGGTTAGAGTTAGGTTAGGTTGGGTTAGGTTGGGTTGGGTTGGAACAGGTTGGGTTGGAGTTGCCAGGTTAGGTTAGGTTAGGTTGTTAGGTTAGGTTGGGTTAGGTGCGTTAGGTTGGGTTAGATTGGGGTTAGGCCAGGTTGGTTGGGTTAGGTTAGGTTAGTTGGATTAAGTTGGGTTGGGGTTAGGAGTTAAGGTTAGGTTGGTGAGGTTAGGTTAGGTTAGGTTAGGTTAGGTTAGGTTAGGTTGGGTTAGTTAGGTGGGTTAGGTTAGGTTGGGGTGGATTGGGTTGGGATTAGGTTAGGTTAGTTGGAGTTGGGAGTTAGGTTAGGTTAGGTTGGGATTGGGTTGAGTTGGGTTAGGTTAGGTTAGGTTAGAGTTAGGTTCAAGGTTGGGTTAGTTGGGTTGGGTTGGGTTGAGTTAGGTTAGGTTAGGTTAGGTTAGGTTAGGTTAGGTTAGGTTGGAGTTAGGTTAGGTTGGGTTAGGTTGGGATTGGTTGGGTTAGGTTAGGTTAGGTTAAGAGTTGGGTTGGGTTCAGGCCAGGTTAGGTTAGGTTGAGTTAGGTTAGGTTGGAGTTAGGTTAGGTTGGTTAGGTTGGGTTAGGTTGGAGGGAGTTGGGATTTAGGTTAGGTTAGGTTGGGTTAGGTTAGGTTGGGTTGGATTGGGTTGAGTTAGGTTAGGTTAGGTTAGGTTGGGTTGGGTTAGGTTAGGTTAGGTTGGGAGTTGAGTTGGGTTGGGTTAGGTTGGGTTAGGTTGGAGTTAGGTTGGGTTGGGTTAGGTTAGGTTAAGTTAGGTTGGGATGGTTAGGTTAGGTTGGATTGGAGTTAGGTTAGGTTAGGTTGGGGTTAATTTAGGTTGGTTGGGTTAGAGTTAGGTTGGGTTAGGTTAGGTTGGGTTAGGTTAGGTTGGGTTGGAGGTTAGGTTGGGTTGGGTTAGGTTAGGTTAGGTTGGGTTAGGTTAGGTTAGGTTAGGTTGGGTTGGGTTGGAGTTAGGTTAGGTTGGGTTAGGTTAGGTTAGGTTAGGTTGATTTGATTTGGAGTTGGGTTAGGATTGGGTTAGGTTAGGTTAGGTTCAAGTTAGGTTAGGTTAGGTTGATTGGGTTAGGTTAGGTTGGAGTTGGGTTGAGATTAGGTTAGGTTGGGTTGAATTAGGTTGGGGCCCAGGTTAGGTTCCAGAGTTAGGTTAGGTTAGGTTAGGTTGGGTTAGGTTAGGTTAGGTTGAGTTAGGTTAGGTTAGGATTGGGTTAGGATTAGGTTAGGTTAAGTTAGAGTTAGGTTGGAGTTGGGTTACCCAGGTTGGGTTGGGTTAGGTTAGGTTAGAGTTGGATTGGAGTTAAGGTTGGGTTAGAGTTAGGTTAGGTTAGGTTAGAGTTGGGTTAGGTTGGGTTAGGTTAGGTTAGGTTAGGATTGGGTTAGGTTAGGTTAGGTTAGGTTAGGTTGGGTTAGGTTAGATTGATTGGGTTGGGATTAGGTTAGTTAGGTTTTTTTTTTTTTTCTCTCTTCTTCCCATGAGGTGCTATCAGTGCACAATTCCTTATGGTTTTCTAAATTTGTTTAAAATGAATTTATTTTATGGTCCACATTTTGCTTTGTTTACCGTTAATGTTTTTTGAGATCTTTTCACAATGGTTCACATTATATATTTTTATTTTTAAATAATTTTGAGTTTTGTTTATGTTTTACTTGAACAAGTAGAAAATTGATTTGATTAATGGTAATAAATATCTTTATTATATGTATTTCTATTATAGCTACATATATAATATTAATAAAACAAAAATTACGATTTATACAAAATTATCTTATTTATTAATTATTTTACTTATTTCTCTTTAAATTTAGTTAATTGACAAATGCTTCATAATTTTAATTTACTATAGCTGTATTATTATTGAGGTTTTTAATTTACTTATAATAAGTTGACATGAACTTTAAAGTTTTGTGTTGTAGTTACTTTGGAAATTATTTCTGATAAATTATGGTTCTATCCTTAAAACAGTGCATACAACCTCGTGTTCCATTCTTGTTTGATAAATACAGGGCAGTTTCTTATGAGATGTGTCATGGATTGTACGCTCGTTTGATCACATGGACATTTATTATCATTTGTTATTTTAAAACGATGTAAGTATTCCGTTCAAAAAACAGAAAATTAGAAAACATTCATGCCACCGTAAAGGAGTAATATTTCCGAACACTAGATAGCTACCAAAATTTTCCAGTCAATAAATCACGGTTTATATTTCTTTACCTGAATGCTCGCAGTATTTTAAAGAAAATAAAT
>JAGSMP010002241.1:0-28059 GCA_029286625.1 Parnassius orleans
AAATTAGAAAACATTCATGCCACCGTAAAGGAGTAATATTTCCGAACACTAGATAGCTACCAAAATTTTCCAGTCAATAAATCACGGTTTATATTTCTTTACCTGAATGCTCGCAGTATTTTAAAGAAAATAAATTGACGAGCTCAAATGCATCTTAAAAGCAATACCAAACACCCTTCATGGAATTTTGTTAACACGAAACATGGTTCCACAGAAACTCAAGCTCTGCAATTTCAACTCCTAAATATATACACTATAGTATGCCAAATCGATTGAGAAAAACGGACAATGACCTCGGTCGTTTAACCAGGGTTACAAACCTTCAATATATAGGCACATTTTATATGTAAATGCTTTATTTATAATGATTTTTTTATAGATTGATATAATATATATTTATTAACTATTATTAAAAGTTATGTGAAAGATCGCTGTAGAAGAAAAATCATCTATTGTTATAAAGTACTTTATTCATTTAACAACAAAAACATTAATTTATAACACATATAAAGATTCGGTGATAACGACACCGAATAAGTACGTACTTATGCAAAAGATAAAACTTTATTTTTAATATTATATAAGAACTTTATTTTTATTCGGTGCAATCATCACTCGTATCTTCACCTTGATGAACTATCTGTAACATTAATTATAAAGCGATCTGCAGTTTGGTCAATTCTATCATCCATGCCACACATTTTTGTTCAACCTTAAGGACATGCTGAACACAGTTTTCCATTTATCTGGCGTGATTTGGGTTAAACCATCTTTAAATAAATTACAACATCTTTTAACTTGAAAGTTGTATTTTTTCGTGCAACGTACCCTACATCTGCCCACAGTTCAATGGGGTTAAGCTCACAGTGATAAGGTATTACCACCACTGTGATGCTTTTCTTTACCATCTCGTCGGTGACATGTGATATAGTTATCTTGCTTTACTTTATTTTTTTCCATTAAGTGGGTCTTTGTCAATCTGAGGGCATGTACGATCTGTTTAGATTCTAGCCATTCCTGCATATTTTGTTTCCTTAAGACGATTGTTGGGGTTTTCTAAACGTCTGGAGTGGTAACTAGCGTTATCCATAACTATGACATCTAACTGCAGTTTTCTATACTTTAAACCAGTCTCGAGGTAAGCGTCCATACTCATGGTAGTCACCAGTAGATGATGATTCAAATACCCAATCACATCCCTCCAAAGCCATTTTCATTGCCAACGTGTACTACTATTAATCGCTTTCTTACCCGAAGGGCTGCGCCAGTAGAGTAGCCTTAACCGTGATTGACGAGAAGATTCAATTGTGGTGTCTTCCATACCTTCCATAGTATGACCTGCGTTAATCCGTTTCGTCAAGGTAAAAATGTTACGTCCTCGTTTCTTAATATCATTTTCAAATATCTGGTACGCCACAGAACTATCTCAAGGATCTATTAGACCACTTTTCTGTTTCTTTATATATTTGAATTTTAAATGGCGCAACAACGTCGTAGGAAGTTTTGCTCAAGTTTGGCAACGGTCATCTTGATTTATACTGAGCAAATTTTGTCTAAAGTCGGTAATTCTCCTGCAAGAAAGAACTGATGCATTGCTCTTATAGCCGATTTATCAAAATCGTCCAACTGTCAATTACAGACTTTTTTCTTTTATTAATTATTCCCTTTTCTGGTATTTTATGGGAATTCTATACACGCTAATACGCGATATATAGTGCTCTTGCTGACTCCTGAGATCAACCTTTCTACCATATTAACGTTTGAAGGATAAACGTCTTCGGGCCAGGTGTTTTGACATATTTGTATACATTAATGATAACTTTGTTCTCGACCGACAAAGTGGTAGGCTTTTTACTGGTGACGTTAAGGTGCTCCAGAAGATGGGCCTGTAAATAAACTGACAAAAATATACTACCAGTACTACATCACATAAATACATATTGTTTTAGAAAACAAACCTGTTTATCACATAAAAGAGCGCTTTAAGAAATAGAAAGGCTACGTCGTCCATTTGTTCTATTTGTACGTACCTGCTACGTTTATTGCGGTCATGACGTCTTTCCACTTGATGTTGAAGGACCGGGTTCACCAAATTCTCCGAACTCATGTCGATTTAGTAACGACCGTCACAGTAAAACTAATATAACAGATTCAAAAACAAAACTTAACGATATAACAAATTAACAGTAAAAACTCAACTAAAACAATGCAATGAATGCTATGAATTACCTGAGACGTACACACGCAAGCGCTATCCGAACACGAATGAAAACAAAATGCGGACTGGCCCAAAAGGTGACGCATCTCTACGCCATTGTCACGTTTCTTTAGAACGAACTGACGTAACGCGTTTTGTTTATTTTTAGTGATGAATTTGCAAAGCTCAATATGGTGATTATATTGCTTCAAATATTTTTTAATATGAAACTGTTATTAAATGAATTGCTGCGTTACTTACCATAAATTGAAATATAAAATATAACACATTTTCATGATGTACCGTAAGATTTTACTATGTTTATAGGAACCACAGACAATATTATTTAAGAAACAAAACAAAACATATGTGTTGACCTAGAAGTGGGAATAATATCAATATTTAAATATTGTTATCACATCTAAATTGAGATTTTGTGTTACGCCTTTTGACACTCGGCTCATATCTGAGGTCATTGTCCGTTTTTCTCAATCGATATGGCACATACTATACACAACTACAGGACTGATTCTGTGGTGGAGAGGGAGTTTCAGCTTACGCCCAAGAAGCATCATACCTTATCGGAGTCTTAATACATAGCTGGAAATAATTATGTATGGATAAAACTAGAAATATACGCAATAGAAGTGGGTTTTAGTATGATCCAGGGCACAGATATTAAAACTTTCGAGACATACGAATCTCAGCTGGAAAGTAGAAATAGAGCAATTGTCTTTGGAGATTTTAACATTGATATATTAACAAAAGACAAAAAGGCCAAGCAATACACCCAACTTCTAAAAGAATCATCTTATACAATCTTCAACAAAATTAACAAGAAATACTGCTCGAGGCAACAAGAAAACCAATATTGGACCATGTAAGTACCAACCTGAAAGATTATAGTTTTCACATGATTACAGTTAACTCCTCAATATCAGACCACAAGCAGATATATTTAGAAATTAAAAAAGTGCAACCTCCACCGAAAATATATTCCCAGTATAAAGCTACAGATTATGAAAAACTAAAAGTAGCTAAAGTCTCTCCTATCTACAAATCAGGACCAAAAACTGATCCAGGCAATTACCGACATAATCTTGTGTGTAAAACTTTTTCAAGAACTTTTTGATAAAACTGGTTTACACACAAGATTACAAAAGTATCTGAACTCTATTAACTTTATATCTGAACGATAATATGGTTTCAGGCCAAAGAGTAGCACACTTACTGCAACAATTGATCTTATCACTAAAATAAAACATAACATAGATCAAAAAAATATAGTCCTAGGTATATTCATAGATCTGAAAAATTCGTTCGATACGGTCAGTCATAAATTGCTTATTAAAGTTAGAAGAATCGGTATTATCAACAAAGTTATGAACATGTTTGAATCAAACCTAGAAAACAGATCACAATTAGTCAAAATAGGCAACATTCAAAGTAATTCATTACCAATAACGTGGAATTCCTCAAGGATCATTTTTAGGCCTGTTGCTCTTTTTGACCTATATTAACAACATACATATCTTAGGTTTAAATGGCCATATTACCCTTTACGCCGATTATACCTGCCTATTTACTTTTGTTCATCAATACACGACATAATGTCGCAGGCTCAAGACGATTTAAACACCCTATATGATTGGTTTCAATATCACTTACTAACCATTAACATTTCAAAACTTGTTACATTTTATTTAGGGTCAAAATAAATTCATTTCCCCACTCTCCGCTTACAATAAATAATATTCCTAAAAATGAAAACTCATGAAAAATACCTTGGTTTACAAATTGACGCTAATTTAACATGGAAGCACCACATCGAACCCATAAAAACAGAAACTGGTGTCATTTTGTGGTTGTCTTCGTCATATTGTCCGATGCATTCCTAATAAATTACGTCTTACATTATATAACACGCTAATAAAGCCACATTAACCTATCTTATCGAAGTCTTGGGGAATGCAGTAAAGACAAGGATAAGTGAACTTCAAATTTTACTTTTAATAACTTTTTATTATCACTTTAACAGAAACCAAAAAAATTATAACAAAAAAATTGAATATTAAAAATGAATATATACAATACCTACATTTTATAAGAAAGGCTCTAAATAATGATATTCACACTAGCACCAATTTTTCATAGAGCGAACCCATTCTGTGTGCTCTACCACGTATAATCTTTAGATGATTCTTTTAGAAAGCCTCCTCACGTTTTGAAAGGGTTCTGGAGCAATTAGTCCGCCGCGCTGCTTCAGTGCGTTTTAGCGTACTTCAAATGTCTTTGAAATATTTTATTCCTCAGAAATTTAGGTTTCCTCACGATTTTCCTTTATTCGCGGAGCAGGTGGTAAATCAGCACTAAAACTAAAAAAAAAAATCAGCATAAAAATCAGTTCCATGTAACAAAGAAAAGAACGAAATTTTGTATTCTATTTTTTTTATATAGAACATGAAATCATAACATGCGTTTTGTCTTTCAACAATGCATAATATTTAGTTTAGTCAAATATATTGTAGTTGACAAAACCGATCGTTTAAAATTATTGGTAACAAGTTGTTTCCTCTTGGTAAGCAAAAAAGAATCTTCAAGATTGGTTCACCTAGAAAACAATTCTGAGGTAACACACATAAAAATGTAGCCAATTGAGAACCTCCTCCTTTTTTGAAGTCGGTTGAAAATCAAAACCTGCTCGTACTTTAAATCAAACTAATTAGAAATTACATCAGGAGCGTAGAACAAAATGCGGTGGGCTGTGCAGGAGAAATATTTTAATTTCAGTGACAGTCTCGTATCGGTAAGCGAAATGTAGGATGGCCTCCAGCTATGGGATATGGGATAATTGATGTAATACATGCAAGAAGTCGATAGCTGCAGGTGACTTAGGACCGTGTTTTGGAGGGTAGATGTTCCTTGGAGAAGGTCCATGTTGAGAAGTGGCAGAACCTAATGATGATGATTTATATAAGAAAATATTTCATACAAATCATCTCGATAACCAATATTTAGTATCATGTATTTTTGTTTGCACAAACACCGTCTCATCAGTAAATGTTCTCAGAATGCTGTTCTGATCTCAAACTCTGCTCAATTGAGATGCCAGTTCTTGGTATCTAATGGTGTAAAATGATCAGTAGGCTCCTTAGCATTCATTCATAATGCACTACAAATCGAGCCAGCCACAAAAGCATCTCGAAGGCATTGTTATTTTTGGTCACGTAAAACAGTTTTCCTTTTTCCTTCCTTTTTTTACAAATAACGTAATCCCAACACTAGGATTTTCTCCTGTATCAAGGAGGCAGTTTACATACATGGACAAACATCCAGACCCGGAACAATTATTTGTAGGCCATACAAATACTTCTTCTGTGCGGAATTCGAAACCGCGGCGCATTCAGAGCCGCAACTCATTGCTAAGCCACTGCGCCAAGGAGCAGGTTGCATATACGAGGCAAAATTATTTGTATTTTCGATATAATGCAAATAAATTTTTGTTGGTCTAATTATCTTGTGATTTAACACGTCTCTGTGACACCGTAAATTAATTAACATTTAATTATTCCCAACTCCATTTTATACGAGCTCTTTAGTGAGATTGAATACTTTTAGGTTAACGTTTACACCAAAGGCACTATTACTTTAGTTAAAGGTACTATTTTATAACAATACTGGCAACCTGCCCCGGCTTCGCACGTGTGATTTCTGGATCTCGACAATAGCGCCACCCAAAAGGTCTAACTATAGCTAAGAACCATTCAGGTGACCGTATTCCAAAAAAATAATTAAAATCTGTCAAGCCGTTTAGGAGGAGGAGTTACGAACACACACGCACATCGGAAATTTATTTATAAGGACTAAAGTTTAAAACTTAAACAACACGCATGAGCTGTGATAATGCTAGAAGACAATATTACACCAGACCGTGGGAGAGCCATGCTGCAGCTATATTATGGTTGTAACGAGAACCTTTTTTCCCCATCGGTTGTCGGTTCTTCGAGCTATATGGCCGGCCCTTTACCACTTCAGCTTACTAATTCGTTGGACTATGTCGGTCACTCTGGTTCTACTGCGGATATCCTCATTTCTAAGAAACTTCGAGCATAGCCCTCTCCATAGCTCGCTGAGCGACCTTGAGCTTCCTCATACGGCCAGCAGTAAAGGAACATGTCTCAGATCCATTAGTTATCACTGGCAACACGCACTGATGTACAATCTCGTTTTCAGATTTTGAAGTATACTTGACGAGAAAATGTGTCGTAATTTCCCAAACGCTGCCCAGCCAGTTGAATCGTCGATTGTCCTTAAACTTAAAATAATTTTAAAAAACTGCGCTTGCCATACATTCATCATAAATGAATTCATTCAATGTATATATAAATTATAAATAACACAAATGAATACAATTCAGATTATAAATCGAGCAAAAAAAAATTATTTACGCATTTTTATTATACGCCACTAAGAATAAAAAATAATATATAAATAACAATGCACAAAGTGGTCACAATAAACGGTCTTGCCGCTACGAAAGCGATTTCTTCCAGACAACCTTTTACGTAGAGAAATGATGTAAACAATAAATGAAGAGGGTTATGTACTGAGTCATAAAATATAGATCACAAATAATTGCAGTCTAGGGTAGTATAAAACTGAAGTAACAAACGGACTTACAGTTCAATGATGGTAAGTGACTATTGCAGACCATAGGCACCTGCAGCGATCAAACAAAGAAGGCGGCAGATGCGTTGTCACCTTTGAGGACTAAGAAGGAATGAAAATTATACTCGCCCTCTATACCCTTTAGATTGGAACACGACGGTGCAGGCGGCATAATAGCTTCTACTTGGGGTGGTATCTACCCAGACGAACTTCTAGACAGAAAGGAGTTCTGATACCAAGAAGATCATCATCATCATTACATCCCTACAAATTGCTAAACATAGGCAGTTATTTTATTTATTTTAGCTATTATCAGGAAGGTGCTGGTTAAGTTTACCTCTGTCACCTCTTACGACACCTACGGGATGATATGGGATAGTGGATATTCTTACAGCGCCACTAGACGGTTAAGATGACTAATTAAATTAACAACAAAAATGAATAACTTATAGCCGCCGCATTAGAAATTTCTTTGAAGGCTAAGGCTTTTAGGGACTAATTCCAGCCGCTAAATTTCACCATCGCACATCGTGGAAACTCGCGATACCATCCATACAATCTCAATGATTGGCAGTCCACCACTGTGCGATTTTCCACTAGTTTTCTTCCTCACTTGCTCTCTTGTGGAATCGATTACCATCAGCGATTTTTCAAGAAAGAGCCTACTCTTTTATAAGGCCGGCAACACAATTCTCCTGTTGTTGCAGGTACTCATGGGCGACAGTAGTCACTTACCATAAGGTGAGCTGCGCCCGTTGCCCCTCTTATATACTCGTAAAAGCGTTTTATAATAAATTGTATAAAAGTTGTTCGTACGTCATTAAATCTATTTTGTGTCATTTAAAATGGAAGTTAAAGGGCAATATTCTCTTAGTTAGGTTGCCATCACACTCATTATTTCATACCTTTTATACAAGTAAGACTGACAGTCGAGATAAATTAACCACTAACGTAACCAGGTACATAATATGTTACATACAACTTCTTACTGGGAAGTTAAAAAGGCCGCACAAGTACAGTGTTGTGCAGAACTGCCAGACTTCTAATGTTATACTCCTCGCGATGTATCCCTTTAACAAATTCGTAATTTGTTTCCTCAGAAGCGTTTGCGTATATTGTGTGTTAAAATAGTAGCGAACGAAGCTTTTGTTATTTTTAATTTTTATTTTAATTATTAAAAATTTTAATTAGTGACTTCCACACATTCCAGCTGAATGGTTTGTCTTCTCATCTTCTTTTAAGTCACCATATACACTATGGTGGGATAGTAGTCACAACGGGATAAATCCTATGTCCATTGTTGATAAGTACAAAGGAATACATAGGATTTTGGTTTTATGAAAAATAATTATTAATATGTTATAAAATGTTTATCCCAAACGCAATTCTGATAACCATAGTCTATAACCACCTTAACATGTAAAATGATTATGTTCCTAGACATTCAACACGATTTCAATGTAATATTTCGTGTTGAATGTCTCAGGATATTCAATATAATATTTCACGTTACGTTTAAACGAGTCCTTTATGTACGTACGCAGTGTGCATCTGTCTAGTATCTGTTACGAATGGATTAATAAAAATTCATGTAAACATGGATAGTCTTAAGTGGAAGTACTTATTTTAAATAAAATACAGTTTTACGGATCTTATCGCGTATATTAATTCTTATATAATATCGAGCACTTTACAGCACGCATGGTCACGGGGTTACTGAGGTGTTCGACATCCCAATGTCATAGTTAATCAGATTAAAATTATTAACTTTTGTTCCGATCTACGGAGTATGAACTTATAGTATCTTGAAGTATTTAGGTTGTATGCTTTGGTTGGGATTTAAATTTATTAATTATAGGATCTCAAGCATCTTCTTGTATAAAGTTAAATGACGGATGGTAGCACCCATCCGTCTTCCTTATAAATTAGGATGTTTTTGATTTTAATAGCCTCGAGATTCATCCTTGGAGGAATCGGTGTTCTCTAGCGAGGATTTGGACTATCAAATCTTATGTACTGACGGGGGCAATCTTGTACCTACGTGTACACAGACTGTGACTTCCTAATAAGTTTAAAATCTTAATGTAAATACGTAACGTAAACTTATAACATAAACATTCAAATAAAACCAATGAATTTTATTTGAAAGTGTTGTATTCATGTAATCATAAAAATATTTTTCTTTATTTTATTTTATTTCGTGCCCGTGGTTTTATTTTCGCCCAAGCATTTGTTTAGAGTTAATACTGCTGCGTTTGCAGGTTGCGAGTGCAGAGAACCGGAGACTCTAATTACTGGAAATGAAGCATTCCATCTTAGTCCTCAGGGACAACACATCTGCTTTTTTATTCTTAATTGAAGAAAGATGTAATGTCCTCCAGACCGAATTTCAGTCACGGCAGCCAGTCTTAACGGAATCTGGCCATCTGCGCAGCACAGGATTATAGTGCCCAAGTGTATGCGCTAGCACAGGTGCACTCTCTGATGGGACGGTAATCCGACACGACCGGAGAGAATCAAGCATAGGACGTACGTCTTTACGCGCTTACCGAGTCACGGGGTTGAAACACCGCCAAATTCCTGACTACGGGCTGCTACTGAGAATTTCTTGTCAGAAAAACCCAATAACTAATTTTGGCCCGATCCGGGTTTCGAACAGAGTATCTCATGATTAGCGACTGCGTTTACCATCACTAGACCAACGAGGCAGTCAAACGTGGTGTCTGTGTGCTCGTTTGTCACCTATTCTATTACAAATGGTTTACCACTTGTTATAGAATAAGGGTTAAAAATATTACAATAAGGGTTAAAAATAAGGTTAAAAATTGTACAACCAACTTCAATAAATAAAAAATGAGAACATCATCAATGGTCGAAGTCAATTAAATATGCATAGTTAAGGATAACTCAAAAACTACTGGGCATATCTTGATCAAATTTCAGCTTTCAAATAAAAAAAGAATCATCAAAATCGGTTCACCTAGAAAAAATTCACATAAAAAAACAGTCAAATTGAGAACCTCCTCCTTTTTTGAAGTCGATTGGAAAAATGTTGCATCCAATATTATTGCGACTATTATTATCTATTGTGGTCGCTGATAATCCATCGGATCAGTATACTAAAAGTAGTAGTGGGCTGGCCTGTGGTGGCTTGAGGAACCGAGAAATGATGGGGAAGAAAGATTCTGGAGTGGTAACCTCGTACTGGGAAACTTAGCGCTGGACAGCATGACGTGCAAGAAGTCGATTTGCTGTATAATATACTTTTCTAAATCCTTATTTTGACACGGTCATTCACCAAAAATATTATTAAAATTTTATATTACTAAAGCCGTGTTAAGTAGAAACGTTATCGAGTAGCAGTTTCATACTCTAATACGATGTGTAGGGCGGTCTTCCCCACTAGATGGTGTAACGACCTAGTAAGACATGCAAGAAGTTGATGAATACTGGTTGCTCAAGAACATATTATGTGATTTTCTTTGGGGGAGGCCTATGTTCAGCAATGGACTTGTAACATAATGATAAGGAAAAAAGTCGTTGTAGCTAAAGGGATAGGCGCTTGACACACATTTCACAGCGAAAAAATCAGATTGAGCTTGTGGAACTCTATACATCATTCATTCATTTTCTACAGCCTATCAAATGTTTATTGCTGAACATAGGCCTCCCCCATAGATTTCTTTAGAGACATTAGCCATAGTTGCAACGTTGGGAGGCGGGTAGGTAACCGTAGTTTTTTTATTATTTTAAGCTGTTATCAGGAATGATGCTGCGGCTGTTTCATGGCCAAATAGGGGCAAATGAATTTTCTTACGTCGCAACTTCACGGCAAAGTGCTAAATTTTGCATGAATTTTTAATTATATTTTTAACATAGTATAAAATTATTCCTGGCACACAATAAAAATACGATAGAAACATGAACTAATAAACTAAGGGCCACCCGATATTTAAAAATAAAAAACACAAACATGAAACAAAAGGCTCTCGTAAATCCAATCAATGACGGTAAAATTAAACGTTTAAAAAAGTTCAGTCAACACACGCATTATTTGTTATCTTGATGCATCATTGTCTTCTATGTGTGAACACACAGATAGTGGCGGCCATGTTGGTGTTGCCATGGCTACGTCATTGTTGTGCCGCGCTCGCGTGTGAATATGGTGGAATTTGCATTTTATGCAATAGTGAAGATTGCACTTCATTGTCGATGATTTTTTTAATAATGGTAATAAACGAGCACACAGTTCACCTGATGGTAAGAGGATGCTGTGACCCATAAGCATGTACGTCTACCTCGATTAAAATCAAAATGCTCATGCGTTTTGCCCTGAGGACTAGGATGGAATGCCTTATTTCCAGTGAAAAGGGTCTCCGGTTCTCTACACGCATATGAACCACTGCTAGAGAGCAGCTGCTGTGAGGCGTAGTCCTTCTCGATTTACCACGTGCTTGCGGTGAAGGAAAATATCGTAAGAATACCTGCATGTTTGAGAAAAGGCTAGCTGAGGCAACTTTAATAGTTTAATAATTGTGCCACACGTGGTAGAGCGACGGTGCAGTTATATTATGGTCGTAATACGAATGGATCGAGTGGAGAACGACTACGCTCACAGCAGCTGCTCTCTGCAATTGTTTCATATGGTGAGTGTAGAGAACCGGAGACCCTTTTTACTGGAAATTATTTTATTATTTTTAGTTGTTTAAAGTTGGCGTCTAAATTCCATTTAAAACTTAATCCCCTTTTGTCACTTTCAGGAGTGTATTTTTTCTCCATATATACTCGTATATATGACCACCTGTAGTATATATCAAAATCGGTTCACAATGTAGATATTGCATAGCATACATACAATAAAACAATATACATCCAGTTATTGTTAGTGTACTCCTTTTACGAAGTCCATTAAATACACTATATGTATTACGTTTTGGATTTTATCGATATCAATTCAACTCACTCACAATCACTATATAATATGAAGCGTATAGAAATATGGTGTAGAATTTTGATTTGTCGGTGGAGGCGTTTATTGCGCGTTTGATTAATGTAATTTGTGTTAGATATTCGTGTTTGGCTTTTGTCTCATTTGTGCAAACATTTGTTTATTTGTTGTTTTGCTGTTCTGTACGATAACACGTTTATTAATGTGGAGGAGCGTGGAGGGTTCATTTAATTTTGTGCATGGATTCCATTGTATTGCTGGTATTATCTGTTGAATTCTGCTACGTGTGTAGAATACAATTACACCAAGCTAGTCTGTGATTGTTAACTTCAAACAAAGAGTTAAGTTTTCCTCTTTTTAATTTTCAGTTTGCTACTGACTCTCTTTACCCTTCAGGTCGTAACACAGTAGTGCAAGCACTGCTATTTGGCGGCAGATATAGGTAACAGGGTTGAGCCCTATCTAGACGGACTTCTTGGCAGAAAAGGAGTCATATCACATAGACTATATACTTTGGATGTGGTTCCCAATTTTATCATTTTATCTTTGTCCTCAGGAAACAACGCGTCTTTATTTGGATTCATAATCGAGGATAGATGTAGATGTCTATGGGACACAGCATCCATTTACCATCTGGTGGACTGTGTGCTCGCTTGTCACTCTTATTCTATTTAAAAATAAGTTTTTGAATTTATTATCACTTTTTTTAATTTTTTTACCAATTTGATATCTTCCGTTTTTTCAGTTTTATAAAAAACCTTACAAAGAAACTACACTAGGAATTTCTTACGTATCGTAAATCCGATTTGTGTACATGGATTGTCCATGGATAAACATCCAGATCCGGAAAAATGATTTGCAAATCAAACAAATAGTTGTTCCTCAGGTTCGAATCCGCGCTCCGCTTTAACGCAACCAAAATCTTAACTGTGCTACCGAGCCGGCAAAGTAAGGGCTAGAAATCAAGTATTTGTAATAAGAACACCAAAATGTTTGTGCAAAATTTGCACAGACTATTTATATTTTAATTTTTCAATATTAGTGTAAAAACGACCTGAAGAACGACCTAGGCATAGCTGCCTAATAATCCACCTTATGGTCTGTAATTAATGTAAGAAAAGATCCCTTCCAACTGGCACACAGTTAAATCTAAGAAAGGAGTGAGATGATCTAGAATACGAATATATTTATGCATCCAAGTTACGATAGTAAACCAGTGAAAAAGTACAATGAGGCAGTGTAAACATCCGTTCGTTATGGCTTAAAAATAAAATGACGATATTTCAGTACCGTATTAGAAATTTGCGCTTCCGTCCATAATTAAAATGGTGAAAAAAAGAACAAAATTATTAAAGTACTTACAGTTGTCAGTAAAATAAACACAAATTATAACTATGTTACTTAATCTATCACAAGGCGCACACATGACTAAAATAAATCACTTATAAAATTAAAATAAAATTTCCAAGTTTCCGAACGATGCGTCAAAAGTATAACGTTAAATTAACGTTTAATAAGTTTCAAATTAAAGGCGTGCAACTTTACAGCGCTATGGCTACTTGTTAAATGGCATAGCGTTCTACCCCGACATATTTATTGCGTTCTTCTTTAAAGTTCTCTATTATAAGTTTTGCAACCGTATCGAGTTACTAGTTCGGATTTTTAAGATATTTTCGCTGAAGTTCGAGCGGGTTGGCTTGACACAGTTGTACGACGGGATCTATTGAATTGTGTCATTACTTTGTTATGCATTTATTTGCTAGTTGCTTCACTGAGCTAGATTTTATATAATTCTGAATAAATGTATTGTATTAATATTTAAAGGGTGACCAGACGGAGGTTTCATTTAATGGACCACGTCCGCGATTTTGATATCCGTCTGGCATATGAATATTTTTAAGTACTACTCTTTATGCGATAGAGCCACGCTGCAGCTATATTACGGTTGTAGAAAGAATGGGTCGGCTTGACAAGGTAGGACCACGCTCCTACAGAATACCAGCGTAAAATAGCATATAGTATAGAGAACCGCAGACCCTTTTACTGGAAAAGACATTCTATCTTGGTCCATAGGAACAACGCATCTAGATTTTGATTCTGTGTATATCGAGGATAAATTGAAACGTCTATGTAGCACAGCGTCCATTTATCATCAGATGGACTGCTCGCATGTAACTGTTATTCTATAAAATGTATTAGATAATTTATAAAATGGTACATCAATCGAAGTTCCTGCAAGGTGGTAGTTTTATCCCTTTGATTGTCTGCTTAAGGGTCCGTTTAGTTTGATTTTCCGATTTCGGAATAGCAACAATGAATCTACTACCGTATATCGGCTAACCAGTGTAATGATATTTGCAGTTGCGAAGCATTGGTTGAAGGCTGCAGTAGTCCTTTTTCATCATAATGTGGACTGTTAGACAGACGCTATAGTATTATTGTTACATTAATGTATTTATTTATTTAAAATCTTTATTGCATTCCCAAAAAAAAAAATACAAAGGGTGGGTTCACGCCTGAAGAAATTCTCTACCAGTCAACCCAGTGGTGAGAATTTAACGTAGGTGTAGGAAATAAAGAATATTAGAATCTATTCAGATAAATAAATTTGAAGTGTCTGTTTTTTTACTGAATGTATATATGGGCGCAAATCGCCATCTATCGGCAATAATTGGCAAATATTGATATTTATGTTTTAGTTTATCGTTTAAGTGAATATATTATTATAGGAATATCTGAAATATATAGATTTAAATTTAAATAGTTATTTATAAACATAAATCCGTTATTTATTAAGGTCTGGTATTTAGTAGACACTGTTTTGACTGTTTGAAAGTTTTGAGGACGTTTGATGTTTAATTTATTGTAAAACAAAGTGTTACTTTATGATGTAAAACAAAGTGTTACTATGTAAAACAAAGTGTTACTTTATGCTTCAATACATTTAATCACTCATATTTGCAGTATTTAGTTAATATTAATAAGACAAGTTGCACGCGCTGACGCTCGATACGAAGTGAAGCAACCGTGATGTCCCGCCGCGACCGGGCGGCGCCGGCGCGCCTGCCCCACCCGGGCGCTTCCGGCAGCGACTCGTAACATCAATATCTGCAAAGTGAATACCATAAGGTATTCACGAAGAGGCATAAATAACGTTCAGAATATTTGCTACAACTGAAATGACTGATGTACATCGATTACCAACAGTTTATGACAGATTAACTTTCTAACAGATTAAATCAGATCTGGCGTATCCACTAATTCTTTACCAGTATCAGCAGAATCTGTTTCTTGAATCTTAGAAAGACAGGCCTTTGTGAAGCACATAAGCAGAATCTATTAAAGCCGTTATACCAATGTTCATAATAGTGAAAATAAAAAATAAAAATACTAGCTATAAGTTCCGCTGCTAACTCTTAGTCAATCATATACAAAAAAAACTAAGTACGTAAGATGAGCGGCAACCAAAACAGATCATCGACAATTAGGTAGGTAGAGATTGCAGCCGCCAAAACTTAGTAACTAGAACTGTGACTGACAGTTTTATCTTTATCCGTATGGGCGATATATCCATCTGTGTGCCTTATATAAGTTATATTGCAGTCACTGAACCAGGTAAACGAAGCGTAACGGCATAGACAGTAGCACTTCAGGAGCAGTCAGAATTGTGTTGTATTTTATTAATTACAGCATAAATAAGGCCACAGCTCATACACGCCCCACCGCCGACACAAGGCTTCTTTTATCAACGAGCACATAATAAATCAGCATATGAGATTGCAGATTGATTGAGCCGCTCACGCACCGTGAACTCTACGGCCAGTGTTCAGCCCTGGAGCTACCACGGCTTGATTACAGTGTCAGTAAGAAGGAATAATATGTAATAGCCAATCTAAAAAATATAAACTCGCACAGATATCATGTCGTAAATGGAAGTATGGTAATATAATACACTCGATCTTACACTCAAAAGGCTGAAACAGATGTGGAACAGACAGAAACTGGTGTAGAACAGATCTATACAGAACAGACCTGCACAGAACAGACCTGCACAGAACAAACCTGCACAGAACAGACCTGCACAGAACAGACCTGCACAGAACAGACCTGCACAGAACAGACCTGCACAGAACAGACCTGCACAGAACAGACCTGCACAGAACAGACCTGCACAGAACAGACCTGCACAGAACAGACCTGCACAGAACAGACCTGCACAGAACAGACTGCACAGAACAGACCTGCACAGAACAGACCTGCACAGAACAGACCTGCACAGAACAGACCTGCACAGAACAGACCTGCACAGAACAGACCTGCACAGAACAGACTTGCACAGAACAGACCTGCACAGAACAGACCTGCACAGAACAGACCTGCACAGAACAGACCTGCACAGAACAGACCTGCACAGAACAGACCTGCACAGAACAGACCTGCACAGAACAGACCTGCACAGAACAGACCTGCACAGAACAGACCTGCACAGAACAGACTTGCACAGAACAGAATTGCTCAGAACAGACTTATACAGAACAGACAGAATTTGTAATACAACCTGCACAGAACAGACCTGCACAGAACAGACCTGCACAGAACAGACCTGCACAGAACAGACTTGCACAGAACAGAATTGCTCAGAACAGACTTATACAGAACAGACAGAATTTGTAATACAACCTGCACAGAACAGAAATGCTCAGAACAGACTTATACAGAACAGACAGAATTTGTAATACAGACAGAAGGCTCGAAGCCACAGACAGATTAAATATATAAAAACAATTACGCACCTTCATTTTATTTGCCTGTAATATCGCATTGTCGCAATCTTCCACCCGCTTCTCCGCCGAAGCGTATTACATAGGTTCACACGGCATTCCTCGTGTAATTAAGTCACCTTTCTCCAAATTTTAAGGTATGGCTCGGATGTCAGCGTCCAAGTGATCAGGATAGACTATGGAATATAAGTCAAACCGGAAGTTATAACCCTACGTTGTCGTGTTGTTTACAACTGAACTTCTTAGAGAACAAAAGATCAGTGCATCGTGTGTATTAGCAATATTTAAGACAAAGTTACTCATGAGACGGTAGTAGCGGAAATAATGTGTCCGCGGCGTCTTAAGTTGACAGCATACTTCCATTCGAGAGCGAACAGCACAACACCACGCTTTCTAATAAACCCTCAGCATCAAACCCCAATCTCGTCGACCGCAGAATATTCGGTGCAAACTGTAACACTTATCAACACATTAGAACATTAAAATTCAACTTTTTTTAATTCATAGCACGTTAAAGTTAAACATTTTTTTTTGGTACATCGTCAATACATTTCGAACCCCTAAATGTAGCCCATGTAAATCGTATGAACTATCAAATTAAAACATAGCTCGAGCAGTTTAAATTTCCACTGAATGCAAAACCATAAGTCATCCAGAACACCTTCAAAATTTCTTTCAACCTTTGTTAACATATTTGGGTACATTACAATTAATAAAAGTACTTTGGGTACCCTCAATATAAATCGAACAAAAAGATGTAACTTAGGAACTTTTTTTTTTTTTTTTTTTTTCATTTTACTTTAAACTTTTACTCTACACTTTTATTTCACGTCCATGCCGTAAATGGGACAGCAAATTCCACCGACATTTAAAACAAAACAAAAGCACTACTACTCTTTCACAACCTTAATAACCCTCACTCTATTCGAAGACTATGTATATGTGGACGTTAACAGGGAAGGGACTTTATCCCATTTTGTCCAGCTAGTAAGGTAGCAGGTACCGCGAAGTATTTGTCATCTAGGTTATTGAATCTCGGTGAAGTACAAACATCAGAATCAGTAGTATTCCTCACAATCTTTACTTCCACAATATGGATTCGTGTGGTTGAATTTGAACGTCTGCTCAGCTCGTTATTTTGTATTTTCCTGAGAAACTTCTGCCAGCTACCCACTCGTCTTTTTTTGTAAATGTCCTCTTCAGAATCATCGTGATTGGATGACACATGACTGTGTATTTGATCTTCTATATGTCACGTTCTAACACTTGTCGCGATATCCGAATTAAGTCTAGACTTTTGTTGTTACTGCTTAAAAACACTGTCTCTTTTTTATATTGCTTGTTTCATTTTAAGTTCTAATTGTATATCCCACTTCTGAATGTAAAATAAAGTGTTACTTTATGATGTAAAACAAAGTGTTACTATGTAAAACAAAGTGTTACTTTATGCTTCAATACATTTAATCACTCATATTTGCAGTATTTAAGTTAATATTAATAAGACAAGTTGCACGCTGACGCTCGATACGGTGAAGCAACCGTGATGTCCCGCCGCGACCGGGCGGCGCCGGCGCGCCTGCCCCACCCAGGCGCTTCCAGCAGCGACTGTAACATTATTGTTAAAATACTCATTTTACTGTGTAAATGTTCAAATTAATATCTACTAGAATTAATATCATTATTTTGTATCAAATTTTATTATTTTATGCAATAAGTCTTATTTACTTTAATTCGAATATTGCTTGCAGCGTCACCTTTTGACAGACTATTAGAGCCCAGATTTTGACTAACTATGATAAACTAATGTTTGTTCAAATTAAATGAACAAACATTTATGTAATATAAATCGTTTGTAGTTATTTAAATTCATTAAAATATTTATTATGAATATTGAGTTCTATTTTAAGAATTATTTTGTAGTACTTAATTTTATTTGTTTGATTTAAAAGAAGTTGTATTTGCTATATCCATTTTTGTAAGGAAACTATAAAAGCGGTTGATTTATGTAAAGACTGTTCTGTTCTATACTAGTAATTGTGCGAAAATAAACTACGTAATATTTGGTGTGCTATTTCATTGTGATGGACCCTGAGCGTGAAAACCCTGGCGTATCGCCGACAGCAGCGGTGGGATCACAGCCCCAAGACTCTTCAGGGCCTCCAGATGGGACGACCTTCACTATGGAACAAGTGATGGGTCTCCTAACCTCCATAACGAAAGCTGCCGCGACAAGCGCGAGAGAGACGTTATCTACGGAGACTGCAACCTTTACGGCACCACCATGACTTTTATCTACCGCCGTTCAACCCTGATGAGAGATCACATGACATCAGAGACTGGTGTGCTAACGTGGACGAAACCATTACGAAGTTGAATATTTCGCCTCATGTAGCTCGAATGAAGGCCATCTTGCAATTGAGAAGACTAGCAAAGACATGGGCCGGTACCTGGTTACTGCATTCAACCACGTGGGAACAAGTGAAGGAAGAGCTGACTCATACGTTTGGCAACGAATTCAGGTACGCGGATGACTTGCAGAAATGGCGCAGCTACACCTCGGACCAAGCGAGCAGCTACGCTGAATATGCTACAACGGCTTGGACGCTCTTCAGGCGGGTTCACCCAGAAGCTGCCGATACCGAGGTAGTGGAAGCACTGATCACAGGTATTTATCCCGAATTTATTCGTTCTGAGTTGTTGAGAAATATCCCCAATTCACTTCCCAAATTAATATCGGTTCCAAAAAACATTCCGAAAACGTAAAATTGAAAATAGAGAGAGTAAATATAATGATGTTAAAAACCACGTGTTACGGGATCTTCAGAGGATAAAGTCATATGTTTTAATTGCAATAAGTCGGGTCATTTCTCACGAGACTGCAAACATGCCGCTAAAAATAACCCTGTTTTGTCACAACCAAATAATAATTCCAATTCCTGTGGCAGTTCTAGTAACGCTAAGGTTATTGAGTGCAAATACTGTCTTCGTAAGGGCCACTTAGAGAAACATTGTTACCGCCGTCAAAGTGACGAACGTAATGCCCCAAATAAAACTATGAACTATTGTTCATCTATTAAACGTAGTAGCAAAGGAAGCTAGTAGGGCCAACGGTCAGGTTGAGCGATTAATGAAAGTTATAGAACTAAGTAGGCCATGGCACACAGCTTTATAATAATTACAATTAGCATTTACTGCACAATATCAAAAAGTACAGGTAAAAGTCCCATGGAATTATTATTAGGAAAAATATTTTCCTCACCTGCCATTAAAATATTGCAAATTGACGATGACATACTAACAGACGACTTAGAGGAAGTTAGATTGATTGCTAAAAATGGATGGACGAGCGGTCCCTTAACGATAAAACTGTTTTGATAAAGTTAAAGCCACAATCGACCCATTTAAAGTCGGTGACTTCGTCTTAATGCGGCGCCATGAACGACGCACTACTAAGTTAGGCTCTAAATTTGAAGGTCTGATGGAAATTTTAGAAATATTACCAAATGATCGATATACCCTTAAGCATGTTAACCTTCGTGGCTGTTCAGAAAAGATTGCAAGTCGCGATGCCTTACGTCCTGCTCCCATAGCTCAATCAGACCCTTTTAATGGTTCTGAAAACTCTGACAATTGACCGTATGGGCAGAGAAATCGGTGGAGACCGAGGGTGCTTCCACTTCCTTTGCAGACAATGTTGGTTCTATATGATTGCATTTGTGTTGATAATTGATATGATTTAAGATTTATTTTTGTAATTATTAATGTGTGTGTGTGTGAAATTTATTTTCCTATCCAATATCCTTCCTAAAACGCTGGCTGGCCACCATGCGTATCCTTTTAAACCTGGTCTTGTTAGCTAGATCCCAGGACGGTGATGCCTTGTGTGTTGGCTAGATCCCAGGATGGGTGATGCCTTGTGTGATGGCTAGATCCCAGGACGGTGATGCCTTGTGTGATGACTAGATCCCAGGACGGTGATGCCTTGTGTGTTGGCTAGATCCCAGGATGGGTGATGCCTTGTGTGTTGGCTAGATCCCAGGATGGGTGATGCCTTGTGTGATGGCTAGATCCCAGGACGGTGATGCCTTGTGTGTTGGCTAGATCCCAGGACGGGTGATGCCTTGTGTTGGCTAGATCCCAGGATGGGTGATGCCTGTGTGTTGGCTAGATCCCAGGATGGGTGATGCCTTGTGTGTTGGCTAGATCCCAGTATGGGTGATGCCTTGTTTGAAATGTCATAAAAACAGCGCAAGGGGCGCGCTGGAGTCAGTATGCATGTGGGCGCAAATCGCCATCTATCGGCAATAATTGGCAAATATCGATATTTATGTTTTAGTTTATCGTTTAAGTGAATATATTATTATAGGAATATCTGAAATATATAAGATTTAAATTTAAATAGTCATTTATAAATATAAATCTGTTATTTATTAAGGTCTGATATTTAGTAGACACTGTTTTGACTGTTTGAAAGTTTTGAAGACGTTTGATGTTTAATTTATTGTTAAAATACTCATTTTACTGTGTAAATGTTCAAATTAATATCTACTAGAATTAATATCATTATTTTGTATCAAATTTTATTATTTTATGCAATAAGTCTTGTTTACTTTAATTCGAATATTGCTTGCAGCGCCACCTTTTGACAGACTATTAGAGCCCAGATTTTGACTAACTATGATAAACTAATGTTTGTTCAAATTAAATGAACAAACATTTATGTAATATAAATCGTTTGTAGTTATTTAAATTCATTAAAATATTTATTATGAATATTGAGTTCTATTTTAAGAATTATTTTGTAGTACTTAATTTTATTTGTTTGATTTAAAAGAAGTTGTATTTGCTATATCCATTTTTGTAAGGAAACTATAAAAGCGGTTGATTTATGTAAAGACTGTTCTGTTCTATACTAGTAATTGTGCGAAAATAAACTACGTAATATTTGGTGTGCTATTTCATTGTGATGGACCCTGAGCGTGAAAACCCTGGCGTATCGCCGACATATACAATATATACGATATTTATAACAAAAAGCATTTATTTTTTATTTTTATGTGTCTGTCTGTCTGTCTGTTTGTTCGGCTAATCTCCGAAATGGCTAGACCGATTTTGACGTGACTTTCACTGGGAGATAGCTGATGTTATAAAAAGTAACTTAGGCTACTCTTATTTTTGAAAATGAATTAGGATTTAAACCCATGAAATCAATCGTAATAAATTACACGAGGGAACATCTAGTCAGTCACTTCTCTACAAATTTGCTTCTACGTGGTAGAGCCATGCTGCAGCTATCTTTAGTTGTAGAACAGAATGGGTCAGCTTGACCGGGAAGGAGCAGGCTCACAGAATACCAGCGTAAAATAGCAGCTCAATGCTGCTGTGCTTCATGGTGAGTGAAGAGAACGAGATACCCTTTTCGTCGTATCCAGTGCGAGGCATTCCATTTTAGTCCTCGGGGTTACAACAAGATGTAATGTCTATGGGCCGCAGTATCCACATAACATCAGGTGGGCTATGTGCTCGCTCGTCACCGTAATTATATATATTTTAAAAAATATATATATTGTCATCACTTTAAACATCCATAGTATTTACTAGTAAGGAAGCGTGTGTTTAGATGACTCAAGTAACTATATTATTATTATACTTAATAGATGGTACAACCTAGGGTTGTCAGCTCCGTTTCAAGTTTTGTGGTTTGATAAGATTAAATAAAGAACATAGGATGAAAATAAAGTATATCATATTGTTTTCAAAAAATGCTGTTGTGGTATCAGTGGCAACATTTATTAATATAAAAACAATATTCATATGCAATGTAACGTAGTTTGTCTAACATCGCACGTCACCTCAAAGTGGTTATTAAATTGTTTGAACTCAACTAGCAGAGGGAATGTCGAATTCGCCCTTGTCCTCTATTAATGATTTCAAATTAGGGCACAAGATCAATTTTTGAGGCTGAAATAGAGGATGTCCTCTAAAGTAAAGTACGTCTGGCAATCCTACTTCAACTCCAGTAAGAGTTTTGTAAATTTACTCTGGTTTAAAACAAAACTTTTCAAAATGATAAATAAGCATTTTCATATTTGATCTTTACTTTCTAAGACTAAAATTGTAAGATTATTCAAGATAAATAATGATAATATCTTGTATACATTGAATAAAAATAATTTTACTTCCCATCGTTTCAGATGAATTAAATCACCTGAAAAAAAATGAGTAAAGTTAAACGCGATAAAATCCGTAAAATAACTTTTATTTATTCAATATTCAAGACGAAATCAAAGTCAAGGAGACGATAGACGAAGCGCGTAGAACGGTATGATCAATTTGAGATGTCTCCTTCATTTTTTTCTACACAGGAGTCTGGGCCGTTCAGCAGCATGACACCCAGTACTGTTAAGTTTGATGAGCTTAAAGTAAAATCACAGCATATATACGTCCCACTGCTGGGCACAGGCCTCCCCTCATTTCTGAGAGGGTTTTAGTGCAAGGAAGTGTCCGCCACGCAGCCCCAATGCGTGTTGGCGAACTTCACATGTCTTCGAAATTTCTTTTTTTTTTCTTATTTATCAGACATGCAGGTTTTCTCACAATGTCTTCCTTCACCGCCGAGCACGTGGTAAATCAGCACTTAAGCGGGTTTCTCGCGTACTATGAAATTTACAGCGAGCACTAACCATCTGAGCTACCACTGCTCATGGCTCACGGCATGGCTTGATAAGCTTAAAGTAGTATAATTGACAGTCTATGAGGAGCCTACTTTCGTCGTCAGTGGAAATCGTATCTGTGGCCCTATTTCATCATCTAATCTCAGTAATCGTAATGTCACCGTTACTGTTACCGTTACAACTTATTAAAGTCCACTGCTGAACATAGGCCTCCCCCATAGATTGCCTCATAGGGGGAATATTTGCCATAGTTGCTACGCTTGACAACCGGGTTGGCAACCACAGTTTCTTATTTTTAGTCGTATTAGCAAGACGCTGCTGCCCATCTGATTTGTGATCTCTGTCGATGTCTCTGTGATCCTCTGTCGCCTCTTACGACACCCACGGGGTGATTTGGGGTAGTGAATATTCTTACATACCCACTACACGGTAAATAATGTTAAGACAGGCACATTGTATTCCCTCGAAAAGATTAATTAATATAAACATAACATAATACTCACGCCTGTCACCCAGAGGAGTAGGCAGAGACTCCGACTTCTGACCTTCCTCGCATCCTTCACGTCCATATACATATACCTGCTCATTGGTAATGTTTCCTAATTTTGCCCATCTTCACTATATCGCTGATTTGGTCAATATACTTCCGTTTCGGACGTCCTTTGCCCTTGTAGACCTCTGCAGCATAAGTTTGCTTGTTGCCTTAAGATTAATACTTGAAAAGAGAAAATCGTAATCATTACCATTACAACATAGGCCTCCCCATAGACTACCTAATAAGAGGGATATTAGCCACTCTTGAAAGCAGGTTGGCAACCTCAGTTGTTAATTTTTTATTCAGTTAATATAAGTAAGATTTTGCTGCCGATCTCCTGTTCCCAATGTCTTCTTACGACACCCACGACGATATGGAAAACGGTCAAAAGTCGGACAGAAACACTGCGTCCGAATGCTTAGTATGTACGAGATAAGGATGGAAATCCTCCGTGCGATTTGTTGTACGAAGATGAAAAGGAATGGGTAAATGATCCCTTAGCAAAAGAAAGAAGGAAGTTTTTATAAAATTGAAGTGACAAACGAACTTGCATTCTACCTGATGGTAAGGGCTACTGCAGTCGATGGACATCAGCAGCCCACTTCAAACAAAGAAGGCGCAAGATATCTGAGGACTAAGATGGAATAACTCACAAACTGTCATTATTTAAGAAAGTAATTTATTGTCACCAGAGATTCTAAATTGAATTCGTTTGACTTCTAACTAATTCAATTAGATTTAGAATATGTAATTAGTCGAAGCAATTTTATTAATTAACTAAATTAAAATGTAATTCTAATTTAAATAAACTTGATAAAATATAAAATATATTTTAATTTATATAATACTACTAATTTATTAAACCTATTTTAATATATATATTTTAAAAATAAGAAGGCTGGTTCTTTGTCGCTCAAAAGCTAAGTTTATCATCAGCGAGGAAACGCAGCCTGCGTTCTTGGCACGATACCGCGGGTGTATGATAATTAAAGTTTTTATTATAGTATTTTAATATTGTATATGTATTTCAATGTTATGTTAATTTTAAACTAGATTTTATAGACGTTGCTAGGGTTCGGGACCATAATCAGATCAGCTGCATGGTACCACATTGTTGTAATATCATCGAAGTTACTAAGTATGACAAAATTCAACTCCATTGGTTAGCAAGTATCAAAATTGGTTACGTTTGTATATTGATATACAATATTTTTTTTGTATATCATTGCGTTTGTAATAATTTTGCAGTTAAACCGAAAGAGCAATGACGAAAGCAAGTTAAATAATGCGCAATAAACAAATTCCAAAGATAATAAAGAAGTACTTATATTAATAATATATAATTATTTACATAACATAATATAAAATATTTTATTACATACAACATTAAAAACAAAATATATACTAGAACAATGAACCTAAAACTAAAACCTTAAAAAATATTATAATAATTAAAATATATTATTAAAAAGGAGGCCCTTTAGGCAAGGTTCCAAGATACTGGCAGCGTTCCCCTTTGAATAGCTAGACTAATTCTTTGTCCGAAGTAGCTGCCAGCTCTTCGGTCCTGTGACGTCGACTAACCTTTTGCTATTTCCTAAAAAGTCTTATAGCGCTAGGACCCCACGGACCCAGGGTCTCGACAACGAATGGGACAAGAACATTTTCGGAGCATAGACCCTGTATTTGCATGCTTTAGCTTTTTCAGCCGCTTCACAAGCCGCACCAGCTCTGTTGTTGGTTCCATGTAGATGGAAGGGGCCAGCGTGTCTGAACAGGTTGCATCCCATACCAGCACCCGCCCATCTTCCATGGAATCAACCATACGTCCGGTCTCTTGCCATCGTCTCTTGCGATACCAGACGGATCAAGTAGACTTAGCACGTTGACAGTGGCAAGGGACCGGCATATGATATCGTTAAGTGCTGCATGTTTCGAGAAGCGGCCTGTACTTTTTGGCATGATAGTCCGTGATGTCCTAGCTTGTCGACATCACTGTCACACGGACATTTATGAGGAGCGCAGACCGGAACCCCAAGTCGTAGACAGGTTGCGATTCGGAGCGTGTCAGGTTCAAGAAATGTTCCTGTATTTGACGAAGGGTACGCGTGAAGCCAGTAGCCGGCCTCATGCGTACCCACGTCCAAAAGTATTAGCACGCGCCGAACCTGTACTAAAGCTCAAAAGATTGTCATAAGTGAATTTGCAGCTTATGTCGTCCCGGCTCCTCTGTGAATTTGGAGAAAGTGGAAAATTTTGACCAGGGCATGCAATTAAGAAAGCATTTCTAGCTTCTTCCAGGCCAGCAATCCAAGGCCACCAAAGTTTGAAGGATGCCTTAAAATTTTACTTATGAGATTTGCTGAACTATGGACAGAAGATAAGAAGGCTGGTAAAGAGACACTGGAAATTTTACGAATACCTAAACCACCATAACGGATAGGTAGGGATGCTTGAGTCCAAGATTGCTCGTTCAGGTGCATATTAAGAATCGATTCTAAATTAATTTTGATTAAGTTGTCTACTTGTATCAAGAGGTCTGGGTGATTCCAAAGGAGCAGCAACGGAGCACATACGTAAATTTTGGGACGAAAAGACAGAATTTTAAGACTCAAAGTGCATAATGTGGACTAATTTCAAGGAAACAGTCAGCGGAATTTTGAAATTTAGCAATTGAATTATTAATATATTCAGAAATAGATTCATTAAAAATTGGAGAACCTAAAAGGTAAAGGAATTACTGTTAATTATTATACAATATTTGGAGCCAAAATATTAAATGTTTGTTTTACGTCATTTATATTTAAGTTGCAGTTATTTATAAAGCATTTGCTAAAATTAAGCTCCAAACCAATGGATTCAAATTTATTTTGATTAAAAAGGTCCGAAAACACAAAATCCATATCACCTCCTAGGGTTCCGTCGTCCAAATACCAAACGTTGAATTTAGAATTTAAATTTTGATTATCGGATTTATAGACAAACTAAAATTACTGGCCCAAGGGGATCACCTCGTTGACAACCTACTCTGAGGACAGTTCATTAGAACGATATAACAATTTTGTTGGGTCAGCGTAATTGAGAAAAAGAAAATTGTATATTTCCGGTATATGTTGTTTTATTTCCGTCAGCAGAGTATCCCTATTTACCGAATTGAAAGCATTTTGACATCAATTTTGAGCAACACGTCAGGATGTCCGTAAGTTAGAAAGAGCGTAGGGCATGGACGGCTGCCTCACACCCTCCTTTTACTCCGAAGCCTAACTGTACGGGTTCAAATTCGAATTTAATTTTGGTAAAATATGTCGAGCAGCAATTTTGGAGGCCAGGCGTCGTAGTGTTGATCCAACAGCAATTGGTCTCACCCTCCGTTCAATGAGCTTCGCGCCGAAAAGAATGGGAACAATTTCTGGATTGACATTACCGGAATACATAAAGTTGATTAATTTAGTGATCGAATTTACAAGTTGCTCACCTGCATCACCCACAGAATGCGATGTTAATTCTTTCAAATTTTGGGGTGAGATTCCATCCAAACCTGCAGCCGAACCTGATTTATAAGATAAAATGGCATCCATAACATATTTGTTTTGAATTTGAAGGCATGCTTGCCCTGCTGTTGGTCGGTCGAGAAAATACGGGTTAACTGGAGCTGGAGGATGTTTTGTCCGTAAGGCCTGAAGAGTGACGACCTAGTAAGAGATGCAGGAAGTCGAAGGATGCAGATGGATCAGCACCGTGCTTTGTGGCACTCCTTGGGAAAGGACTATGTTCAGCAGTGAACTTGTGAATGCTATAATGATGATGATGATGATGATATTATGCAAATGTATAAAAAAATTAAAACTTGCTAAAAATTACCAAAGAAGATTCTATTAGCGTAAGCAAATTGTTAGACAAGGACACGTTTCTTTCTACTTTGGATATCTCACATGGCTCGATATTCTACTTTTAAATGTGTCAAACAAAAACAAACCTCTACCTCTATCTAAATATTTCATTGTAACTGAAATAATTATCGTGTAGTGTCGGCGTAAACGAATCAACTACCTCAAGCCATCAGAGGTTAACTGAACTGGAGATGGGCAGTTGCATCTTCCCGATACTAAATTATTAATAATAATAAAATAAGGGGAGATATGATTGTCAACCCAAATATGAGGCTATCTATAGAAAGGTCTATGTATAGCAGTAGACTTTTGATAGGCTGTAATGCATTAAAGAATAAAAAACAACTAAAATAATTAAATGGAATC
>JAGSMP010002242.1:0-28103 GCA_029286625.1 Parnassius orleans
TAAGACATGCAGGAAGTCGATGGATGCAGGTGGCTCAGCACCGTGCTTTGTGGCATTCCTTGGGAAGGCTATGTTCAGCAGTGGACTTGTGAAGGGCTGTAATGATTATGATGATGATGATATTATGCAAATGTATAAAAAAATTAAAACTTGCTAAAAATTACCAAAGAAGATTCTATTAGCGTAAGCAAATTGTTAGACAAGGACACGTTTCTTTCTACTTTGGATATCTCACATGGCTCGATATTCTACTTTTAAATGTGTCAAACAAAAACAAACCTCTACCTCTATCTAAATATTTCATTGTAACTGAAATAATTATCGTGAAGTGTCGGCGTAAACGAATCAACTACCTCAAGCCATCAGAGGGTAACTGAACTGGAAATGGGCAGCTGCATTTTCCCGATACTAAATTATTAATAATAATAAAATAAGGGGAGATATGATTGTCAACCCAAATATGAGGCTATCTATAGAGAAGGTCTATCTATGTATAGCAGTAGACTTTTGATAGGCTGTAATGCATTAACGAATAAAAACAACTAAAATAATTAAATGGAATCGACACTTATTTGACCAGTATATAGTCATATCAAAATTGTCACACTAAAATGTCCTAACCGGTAACAATTATTAAGATGTTTTGCCTTCATCATCATCATTACAGCGCTTCACAAGTCCACTGCTAAATATAGGAATAAACCAAGGAATGCCACAAAACGGCCCTGAGCCACTGCATCTATCGACTTCCTGCATGTCTTACCAGGTCGTCACTACGAGATGGAGGACGAACTGGGCGGTCGCTCAACACTTCGCTACCGAAACCTACACGAAATAACAATTTACTGAATTATATTGTAAATAGACCACAACGAATATCTACACATTATTGTGATTATGAGAAGCCCTTTAGTTGAATAATATATTGGTTATCTATCGACACGGAAAAAAACACGACCTTTTTTGCTATAACGTTGTTAGATTATTTAGAAGATGAAGTGAACATTGTGAATTGAAGTAGCATTTGATGGAATAGTTCGTGGCTTTATTTGATGATAAATTATAATTTGTGATACACATTGAATGCTATGCGGACGACAGCACTGGTGATGCTTTTAAATTAGCCGTACCAATATTTCTCGGAACTGGACTTTTTTCTTCAGGCGAATACGTCTTCAAGCGCCGGAACGAATTTTGTCCTTTTAAACAAAATTTTGTCGAAGTCAAAGAACGATTGGGGACGACTAATCCCTCCCTTTGTCTTATTTCCTCAATTTCGAGGCGCTTACAGATTTATTTGAGTTTGTTATTATATTACCTAATTTGTAGGTGAATATGTGTAGTACCTATATTGATATTATTGCTGTGTCTATCGCTACGACAAACAAATAGGTATACAAAGTTAGGAGGACTAAGAAAGTCATAATTAGTTATAACAGACGTCGCGAAAATCAACCTTTTTAAAATGCTTTTATTTTTATCTTTCGTGAGTTACTTCCTATTAGTGAGATTTTTTCAAAAACTTTTTCATCCTTTTCGATTACAACTTTTACGTCGTTAGTCGTTAGTTCGTTTTGCCGTTGATGTGCCAGTGCTGTGCCGGACAACCCGTAAGCCGTAACGGGCACGGGGCCCTGGGGCCACGAGGAAAACCTCTTCAAAATAACCCCAATCCTAAGGTCTAAGGTGCCGAGGGATGAATGGCTGGGGGAGCCCAGTCCCAAGCCTTGGGGAAGGGTTCAGGACCTCACCCTGTAAAAGGAACCAAACAAAAATGCAGTGTGACAAAAAGTCTATTCCCCAGGGTGGTCCCGCCAAAGCGGGAGTCCACCCAGCAGCTATAGGCTCTGTGGCAGCCCATCGTATCTGGGGGCAATCCACTGCATCATGGGGTGTACAAGCGTCAACCGCGGGTCTATTGCTGCCCCTTAGGTGTTTGGCCTAAGGCAAAATAAGAAAACCGTGTCGGGTGGTACAGCGGGTGCCGACACGAGAAAAGCGTGGGCGCTTTAGGGCCCTAATAATACGCCAACAAATCAGGCGATTGAGAGCGATGGAGCGCGTCCGATCGTTCGGCCATATCGCCCGTCGCCATCGGAAGGAGAAAAGCGGTAAAGCCCTCAAGTGCTGCGGTTGTGGCTGCTAAATTTGCGGCAGTGTCAGCCACAGCCTCTGAAGAAGAGGCCGCCACGGCATGGAAACAGAGGAGGATCTTTTCGACCCCTCGTAACGCCCACGAACACCAGGGCGAAAAACAGCCTGCTCGACCTAGAGAGTTGGCCCGCGAAATGTCGACGCATAGTGACGGTGAGCTGGCCAACAAATCGAAATAAATCTCCAGGCCGTTGAAAAGGTAGATCGCTCTCGCAACCTAAAAGGCAATTTTGTGGGGTATAAGGCTAGCTGTGCATAATATAAAGGCGGCGACTGAAGAACTTGCGAAAAGGACCAAGACAAGCGAAAACATCTAAAGGCTTGAAAGGAGAACGAGGAATTGCGTCACAGCTGTCCAGCCTTGCGGCTAAAACGGAAAAACTAACGGAGGAGATTTATCTGCTCCGCAAGCAGAAACACAAAAGCCCATCCACCGAACACAGCAGCCACGTCCAATCGACCGGTGCTAGCACACCACAAAATAAAGCATGGAGGGGACCTCATGGAGCGTATTGGTCCCTAATCGAAGAAAAATTGGCTATATTTGAGGCCAAGATGTTTCCCGATAGGTTGATCCGACCTCCATTGGCAAGTACGAGTCGAGGTGAGTTATCGCTACCACAACGTATCACCACCTTTGCAATCAGCTCCATCGTCGCAGCCACAGAAGACAGGTAAAGGTCGAAGAGAGAAAAAAAAAGAAGCCTGCCTACCCACCGCTGGTCGATCTTCCCCTGTGGCTGCGACGGTATCAATGACGGTACCGCCAATGCCAGTTCATGGTAGAAGTGGCTAAAAAGCCCAAAACCAAGGGCCACTGAAAAGCGGATCCACGATGGCATCACCTTCCGGTACCCGAAAGAGGCGTAAAACAAAAAGTATTGCGTGCCCAACATCTGCGGCCGTAACAGTTAAGTGTCAGCTCCACTGTTACTTATGCCAAAGTAATGGAGAGGCAAGGCCAAAATACACTTGGAAGATTTTGGCATCAGAAACAGTCCGCCAGTAACCGGAGTAACCGGAGGACTCCTGCTGGAAATTAGGTCCAGATTGCGGCGCGAGGCGGACATGCTGGCGGCAAAATGCGTGAGGTTCTCTCAGACCTAAACGTGCGAATCAATCGGCCAGTTAAAACAAGCGACGTTCGACTGAGGGACCTCGACGACGCCGTCAGCACTTTGGAGGTTGCGGCGGCTATGGCTGAGAGCAGATTGTTCGGTGGATGACGCAAAGTCGGGAAATCCGCTGAAATCCCACTAGCATGGGGACATGCTGGGTGCAGTGCCAGTCACGGCAGTCCGCAAGATTGCGGCTGTTGGGCGAGTGCGCGTGGGTTGAGGTCTGCTCGAGTTGAATTACTGGGCCCAGGCCCATGCATTGTTTTCGGTGCCTAGGGGGCACGTTGCCAGTAGGTGCTCCAGTGAAACAAACAGAGGCGCACGTTGTTATGCTTGTGGAGAGCAAGGATACAGGGCGAAACAGTACTGCGTCGGCACTAAAATGTCCCTGTGTTCCGATCTCAGGCATTCTGCTGGCCACAGATTGGGAAGAAGTGCATCCCACCTCCCAAAAAAAAGGGAAGGAAGAATGGTGAGATATCTGCCCACCCCACAACTACCCACCAGCAAGGCAGCCACAACGACTTTGTCGCTGCACCGATGTTAGCTCGGCTATGGAGTGGCTGGTTATAAATTCGCACCCTGAAAATCCTCCAGGGCAATCTGAACCACTGCCGCAATGCGAAGCATCTGGTTATGCAAACCATTGCGGAGTGGCGGGTTGCTGCAGTAATAGCGGAGCCTATGCCGTCTGACCATCCTCGCTGGTTCGGTGACGAATGGGCTCCGTCGCCATCTACTTGGGGTGGAAGGTGCCCACCCTGCACTCTATTGAGAAGGGCAGGCTTTGTCTGATGCAATGGGGCCCCTGGCCATGGTGAGCTGCTATGTCTCTAATAGGTCCCTTGCCGACTACGAGGCGTACCTGGACGAGGTGGCGGGTGTTCGCGAATATCAAACTCGTCCGTTGATCGCTCTGGGAGATTTTACGCCCACACAGGGCTTGGGGCAACCCAGACACGATCCCAAGGGAGAGACAGTGATGGTATGGGCGGCTGGGCTGGACCTCGATTAATTAATCAGGGTCCGTGGCACATGTGTACAGTGGCAGGGGAGTCCATCGTGGATCTTACGTGGGCAACTCCTCCTGCAATGCAAATGCTGTCGGCTGGCGAGTGGCGGAGGAGGCGGTCACTGTCTGACCAACGCCACATCGTATTCGATGTCACTTCGACAGCCCGACAGTAACCCCATCGCCGAGAGGCAGCCCACCGCGGCGTTGGTGTCTCAAGCGGCTCGACCGAGACAAGCTCAAGCGCGCCATCGTCGCGTCTGGCCAGAAAACGCCGAAGAGGTTCAGTCAATCCTAAGTGGAAGCGAACTGGTTTCCGGGTACGATGGCGCAAATTTGCGACCTGTCGATGCCAAAACCAGTCGCCCCAACCTAAAACAGTGTACTGGTGGTCAGCAGAAATCGCACGGCTCCGTACTCTGCTTGCGGTGTCGGCGCCAGTATACTAGAGCCCGAAGAAGACGGCGAGCTCCGCCTGAGGAGATAGCCAGACTCTAAGGGCATACCGAGCGGCTACAAAAGCGTTGCAAATCGACATTACAACGCCAGCTCGGTCCTGAAAGAGCTGGAGGACTCAACAAAGATCCTGGGGGCGCCCACAGGATGGTGCTAGGTAGCTCCGGCCTGGTCGCCCCGCCAGCGGAGACTCTCGATCCGGATCTTCTGGAAGAGGTCATCAACACGCTCTTCCCAGAGACAGTCAGTCCCGAGGTCACCTGCCGTCTTCATGGGAGTGGCGAGATGAGATGGGGGTGACCGTCGAGGAGTTGGACCGAGCCGTTAGCCGCTTAAAGCCCGGAACACAGCACCGGGGCCGATGGGATCAGGCCGGGCCTAGTGCTGAGTCTGGCTGCCCTGGGGAACAGGCTCAGATAGCTTTTACCAGCTGTCTGCGGTGTGCCAAGTTCCCCAAAGCCTGGAGAAGAGGCAAGGCTGGTCCTCTTGAAGAAGGAGGCAGGGCCGCTGATTCTCCCTCGCGTACCGCCCCATATGCCTGTTGGACGAGATTGGCAAATTGTTCGAGAGGATAGTGCCACTCAGCTCAGCGGGCATCTGTCGCGCGTCAGTCCCGATTTGGCTGACAGCCAGTTTGGGTTCCGGCGGAGCGTTCCTGTAGATGCGATTATGCGCGTCCGCTCCTGTCGGAACAAACAGTATCACAGGGTGGCGTGGCGTTGGCGATAAGTCTTGATATCGTCAACGCCTTTAACTCTACCCTGGGACGAAATCAGAGGCACTGATACATCATCAGGTGCCCCCTGCCTGCAAGGTATTATTGGGGACTACTTGCGCGACAGGTACATTCTGTACGTGGGCAAGATGGTAGATCCGGAGGAGATCAAACGTGGGGTTCCACAGGGCTCGGTATGGGTCCACTACTGTGGAACCTCGCGTACGATGCGGTTCTGCGAGTCGACCTTCCCGCTGGCGTAAATGTCATGTGCTATGCTGACGCGACGCGGTGATCGCCAGCGGGATAACTTTCGGAGGGCCCAAGGAGCTCGCCGAGCTTGGGGTGGAAGTCGTCGTCTCAAAATCCACGATTTGGGCTTAGAAATAGCGCCTCACAAGACCGAGGCCCTGGTTCCATAAATTATCGCGGGGCGGGAACCACCCGACTCGTGCGTCAGAGGACGTCGTGGGAGGTACATGAAGTACTTAGGTATCACCTGGACGGTCGCTGGGGCTTCGAAGACATTTCGAGCGCCTAGTCCCCGAATCGAAAGGGTGGCGGGTGCTATGCATAGACTGCTGCCCATCTGGGGACCGACGAGGAAGTACGTCGCCTCTATGCAGGAGTTATACGGTCCGTAGCTCTGTATAGAGCGCCTGTATGGAGCAAAAGGCTAGCCATCCGACGCTGTAGAACTAAAATTTGGTGTCCAGTGGAGGATAGCCGCCACGGATCGTACGAGGATACCGCACTATATCCTTGAGGCGGCGACAATCCGGCTCGCCACCAGATATACTGGCGGAAATGGACGCGAGGGTGTACGAACGAATCCGTGCCCTCCGCCAGAGTGGTGGTAGTGAGCCAGAAGAGGCGCTCGAATCAATTAAACGGTAGGAACGACGCGCCTGGCGACATTTCGCACTCGACTTGGGGTGCTATGAACGCAAACGTGTCATTGGGCAATCCTGCCGGTCTTCGAAGCCTGGATGGCGAACGGAACACACAGACTTACAGATAATTACCGGGCGCCGTTGCTTCGGTGATTATCTGTGTAAAATCGGACGCGAGACGACGGCGAACTGCTTCCACTGTGGTGGACGGGAGCAGGACTCTGCTTCCCATACGCTCGCAATGCCCAGCGTGGGAACGGGGCGGACAATCCTGGTGAACCGCATTGGACGGGACCCTCCTGCCAGCAGTCGTGTCGGCGATGCTGAGCGGGGATTCGGCGTGGAGGGCCGTAGCCACCTTCTGTGAATCTGTTATGATTCAGAAGGCTTCTGAGCAGGATCGGGAGGTCAGATCCCGCGCGGAGACGGCGTCGTCAAGGCGTTCGTCACTCTCTTGACGGCGTTCCCCTACCAGAAACGGGGCCTCCAGTTGCAGACACTCGGGGCGGGGGCCTCAAGTGCCTAGTTATGCTTAACCCCGAGGAGGACGATGACTCGGGTGGTCTCGAGACATCGTGGTAGCACTGCGAGGGTGCTGGGGGTACTGCCCCGGACGTGCTATTAGTGTAACAAGCGATGGAGGGGCTGGTTGCGTTCCGAACGGAGATCCGGACCCTCGTGTGCGCTGATGGTGACCACCGTGGTTTTAGCCGGTCCTGCATAACCTGGGTCTTTTCGTTGCCCCGCAGCGGAAGGTATCCATGATTTCCACGAAAAAGAAAGTGATTCAGTAGCTCTTAAAGTAGCTTGACGCTCTGCCTGTTCAAGACGCCTTTGCTGACTTTAAGCAGGTGTTTCAGTAGCTCTTAAAGTAGCTTGATGCTCTGCACAAGACGCCTTTCCTGACTTTGAGAAGGTGTTTCGGAAGCTCTTAAAGCAGCCTGACGCTCTGTCTGTTCAGACGCTTTGCTGACGTTGAGAAGGTGTCTCAGATGCTCAAAAGCAGCCTGACGCTCTGCTTGTTCTTGCCTTCTCAGTTCAGCATCTTCTAAAGATTCTGGCGATCGAGCTAATCTTTTCCTTGTCTTTGACAAGATACTCTTGAAAGGCTGGACTTACGTTTGCGAGGCATTATAAAAAACTATTTATAAAAAACGTTAAAATACCTAAAAGGAATTAAATTTCCTTTTAAATATTTTTAAATCAAATCCAAAATATCTAAAAGGAATAAATATTCCTTTTAAATATTTTAAAATCAAAACAACAAACCAATTCAAAACACAAGACGAATCCGAAAACGATAGCCAAAAAAATCGAATAAACTTAAACCAAATCACAAAACAAATCGCAGAAAACCGAAATCAAGCAGTAGTCAATATAAATATAACCAACGAAAAAAGTAAGTGTATGGGTACCTTACACTATCTATACTAATAATATTCTTTCAAATATTGTTAAACAACCTAAAACAACGAAAACCAATTCACGATTCTAAATAAACAAAATCAAAACCCAGAGTCTAAATATGTAAAGGTACCAACAAATCAACAAAACCGATCCAAGAAACACAAATCCGAAAATGAAAGCCAATATAAATCCATTCAACCTTAACCAAATCACAAAGCAAATAACAAACAAAAATCGAAAGCAGGTAGTTGAATAAGCTACGAAATAGAAACAATTTAAGCGTATAGGTACCGTATGCACTATAAGTTGACGCGCGGCTCAACGGCGGGAGTTAAGTACATGTCAGAAACATTTCGTTACCGCGTTTTAAAAACCTAGTAACGACATCTAGCGGAATCAATTTAAACTATGTATACGTTGGTTAATAAAACTCTCAAAAATATTTTTCTTATAATTTTGCACAATTTTTCTTATTGTAATACCGATTCATTCATAACCATATAAGAACTGTATTCATTTCCGTTCAATAAATATTACTAAGGCTTATAAGGCTTACTAAGAACTGTTTCTACCATTGTTAAGTAATAGTTAAGGGTGAAAGCGTGACAGGTGGTGATAGTACTGATCCATACTTATAATCACGCCTGTAACCCTTGCGGGGTGGGCAGGCATCAAGAATTACTTAATATCGTCTGCGAGGTTATCGCCTATTCTGTGAATTACGATGCAAAACGTTTGAAGAAAATCAGCTGGTGAATTTTATGTTTTATCGCTCTTCCCGGTCCCAAGTGGAAAATACAGATCCATACATTTGTTATCTTAATTTTGGTAAAAGACATAATAATCCAGATATTCTGACCTTCTGTGTTTCGTCCATCGTACCGTCGTCCGTCTTGTAGAGATCACGGTGGCGCCATCTAGCTGAATTTAATTTTGCAACATATTCGATTTTCCCACGGGAATGATATGTTTTCCGCTGAAAAAGTAGCCTATGTCACTCTACAGCCGAACTATCCCCATACAAATAATCATGCCATGCCGACGCTCTGTTGCGACGTGAAGGAAGGACAAACTTGTACAACATATTCGATTTTCCACGAGAATGAGATGTTTTCCGCGGAAAAAGTCATGTCACTCTACAGCCACCGAACTATCCCAACATCATGCCATGCCGACGCTTTGTTGCGACGTGAAAGAGACAAACAAACAAACAAACACACTTTCGCATTTATAATATTATTATAAGTATGGATGAGATATCTATGCTCGTATCTTTAAAAACTACTCATTTTCTATAAAAAATCTATAAGTCGATAAAATTGAAGGTATTGTTGCAACGTAAAAGATATGGCGACAACAGCGGATTATACGGACTCAAAACACATAATTTTTTTCAGCTGTATTTTAAATATTATTTGACACGTAGTCTAGTATTCCTCTTAGTCTAATATTCTCACCACTTAGACCATGGGGTATTGTAGAAATAACAAGTTGTTACGTATTATATATATATTATTGGTCGTAAAAATATGGTAAAGTTTCTGACATAATGCCTCTGTGGTTGCATTTCGCAAAAACAACCTGGAAGATGACGACCGTTACTATTAAATTAGACCGACACTAGAAAAATAAGGCAGAATTGTTTGAAATAGCAAGGAACTGAAACTCGATATAGTATAGATGAAAATGATGATACAAGGGAACGAAAGCAGGAAAACGCAAACAGTATATAAAAAGATGCCAAGCATATGGGGTTTTAGAAATTATGTGGCTGGGGTCTCGGTATCATCTATGACTTTATACTTTATGGTGGTGAAGATACCTTTCGTAACCATACTTTTTCCGAAGAAGAAGAATCTTTTGGTTTTGACGCTCAAGTAGTCATTGCTTTGTGTCAGAGTATCCAACGGAAGCCAGCATTTATCTATTGCGATAATTTATTTTCGTCTCTAGAGATATTTTATATTTTACGAGAGAGATAATTATGGTATTTTCGCTTTGGGCACAATACGAAATAATCGCATCAGAGGCGCAGAAAAGGTTTTGTACCAAATGAAAAAACATTCAAAAAGAAAAAGAGAGGACATTTTGCTAAAGTTACATGCGACAAGAATCGTTTGGCAGTAGTTCGTTGTAATGACAAGGTTGTGATATTTATAAGTTCTTTTGTCGCTAGTGAGCCTGTGGAAAAGATCTTGCGATATTCGAAGGATGAGAAGAAGAAGGTATATGTACAGTGTCCACAAATTGTGCGACAGTACAACAAACATATGGGCGGAGTCGACCCGTCTGATATGTTGATATCGCTGCACAAAACGCCATCAAAACACGACTCTGGTACATGGGCATTTTTGGGCAATTACTTAAACAATGCTTGGCTTCACAGAAAGGCGAATGAAGGTAATCGTAAAAAGAAGATGGCATGAAAGCTTTTCCATATTCTACGTATGATAATCTCTAAAACCGTTGTGCCAAACGGAGCAAAAGCGGAGCCCCAAAGTCAACAAGCCCCATTCAAGCGCCCTTTCAGTTCAGTAAAGTATGATAATGTAGGTCATTCCCCGCAGACAATGGAGGAAGGACATTGTAGATACCAAAAAACTGTGTACTGCATAAAATGTCAGACGCGACTTTGCTTTGTAACTGGAAAAATGACAGAAATTGTTTTTAGATTTCCGTACCAAAAAGATTAACTATGTAGTTATTATATTCTTAATAAAATAGTAAAATAGTTGGATTTATTTTTTGCCCTAACTTAATAATGTCCGTCAGACCGGACAGTTAAATCAACAAGTCAGTTTTTACATAATATTTGGCAATGGCCGCTGGCGAACCTTGGTTTTCCATGAAAGTAAGCATATTATATTTTTTATTTTTTTTTTTCTATGTTTTTACTACTACTAAATAAATATTAACAAAAATATAGGTATTTTGAACTTTTTTCTGCCAAATTAATAAAGTAATACGCTATTTTCACAAAAGAACAGAATGAACTACATAATATGTTGTCTGCTTCATATAAAATTAAAATATATACTTTATATACCTTTTATCGTCTATTCAACAATATAATATATTACACCGTTTCCTCATAACTTTTAAAATTACTTCTACTACGTGCTTATGAAGTGCACACGAAGAATTCTATAAGCATAGTAATTGTATGTAAGTTCACGTATTTGATACATTATCATTGAAATATACTGTAATATCTTCATCGTCATTACAACCAATCACAAGTTCAAAACAAACAAACAAATCAGGAGATGGGCAGCAGCGTCTCCTAATAACGACTTAAAATTAAAAACTGCGATTGCCATCCGGATTGCCAAGTGTCAACTATGGCAAATATCACCCCTATAAGGCAATTTATGGGGAGGCCTATGTTCAGCAGTGGTGGCCTATGTTTAGAATTGAATAAAGCACGGTTCTGAGCCACCTATATCCATCGACTTCCTGCATCTCTACCAGGTCGTCACTATTGAATTAAATTTTATATTAATAGGCCTACTTGGTTGTATCTAATGAAGTTTTTTTTTTGATTTTATAAGGTAACTGGTAACGCCTGATGGCGCCGCTATATATCGTATCGTTTACTTACATTGCAATATGCTTTGTGTGTTTTCAAAATTGAAATCTTGATTATTATTCTATTCTCAATAGGTTATGGGCCCAGGTCCACGTAATTTAAAGGTTAGTGATCAAAACAGAGCAATCAGCAGAGAAAACTGTAATGTACTTGTGTTTGATAATAGAACCGCGTGCTGTCTTTAACCTAAAATGGACTTTGGAAAGACAATGGACTGAGAAAATCTGATGGAATTAATTTTAAACAATGGAAATTCAAATAAATGTGCCCTACGCGCCAAAGGGTTAGATATTAGCACGCCAAAACCAGAAGGAAATGCGACTCAATGGAATAAAAATGAATGGAATGTTTATATTAACATCGGCTATGGATTTGAATCAAATAGCACTCATAGAAAATTGCGAATGCGCTTGAGGTGATGACCAAATTTGAGTCTAAAATGATGACACATGAGTTTTATCAATATAAGATTACTAATATAGGAGTCACCAGCAGATAGGATTGCTCAACATATAGCTAAAGTAGAAAGTTTGGCTAAACAGCTTAAAGAAAGTCATCGAACACGTTCAAATGGCTGCAGACCCGTGCTACAACAGGTCCCATCCGCAGAGATCGTGATGCTCGGTGATTTTAACACCCACCAGGCTGAATGTCTTGGTCCCGTAGATCTGTTTATGACTTTGCCTTAACATATGGACTGACACAACTGGTTACTTTGCCTACGAGGATCCCAGATGTATAGGATCATGTACCTTCCCTGGACCTTCTGCTAACCTCTCATCCGGATGGATATCAGGTCTCCGTCGATGCCCCTCTTGGCTCTTCGGACCATTGTCTGATCCGGAGTACGGTGCCACTCGCTCCCATCGCAATTGCGATCTGCAGCTTACCGCCGTGTTTGGCACTATAGGTCGGCCGATTGGGACGATGGGGTGGTTTTGCTTCTCGCCGGATGATCCCAACGTTGTTGCTGATTCTATCGCTGATTTGGTGCTTCAGGGAATGAAATTATTTCGTCCATCATCTGTGGTGCCTATCGGAGGCAGAACTCAGCCATGTTTTGGTCACTCCTGTAAAATTACATCACGGTATGAGCAGGAGTGCTACCGGGCCTGGGCTGACACATCAACGTCACGGGATGTAAACACCAGTGCTTTTAAAAAGAAGTATAATCCGTTTCAAGGTCCTTCAAAGTGTCATTGCCAAGGCAAAGTCAGAGCACATCGGCAGAATTGGCAAGAAACTACGTCTCCCATCGGGAACACGTGCATTCTGGACTCGCCAAGGCTGTCCAAAGGAACTTCTGTCAGCTATCTCTGCCATCTCTGCACAGGACGGACGACTAACTGGCCCATGCCGCAAAGGAGAAAGCCGATCTGCTACGCTCTTTCTTTGCTTCCAACTCGACTCTCGATGACAGGGGAGCACGCCGACCATCTCCCGGTGTGAGTGTCCATGCGGGAAGAGCTTACACAGCAATCGGTGCGCAAAGCACTCCCTGGACGTCAACAAGTGCCTGATGGAGTCCCACCTGTTGTGCTGAAGACGTGTGCTCCGGAGTTAGCACCGGTTTTAACGCGTCTTTCCGGTACTCCTACCCCTACGCATAGTCCCGAACTCATGGAAGACAGTTTTGTGCACCTGATCCCTAAAAAGCGAACGCTCAAATCCGTCCAACTACAGGCCTATCGCTATCAACCCTTGTTCTCCAAAGTAATGAAAACGATTATTAACTGCCAGCTCATGCGGCACCTTGAGGATCACCAACCTATTAGTGACCGCCAGTACGGTTTCCGTCGAAGTCGCTCAGCTGGTGATCTTCTAGGTTACCTATCTCATAGATGGGAGGTAGTGAGTTCAAGGCCTCCCTTGACCCACTACCTCGAAGGGGAGTTGGCCGTTAGTTTGGACATAGCAATTCAAACGAAACAAAAGCCTTCGATCGGGTTTGGCACAAAGCGCTTCTTTCGAAGCTTCCTTCCTTTGGGCTTCGCGAGAAATTGTGCAATTGGGTCACCAGTTTTTGCAGATCGGAGCATCAAGGTCGTAGTAGACAGTGTGCTCGATTAAAAGCCCATTAACGCTGGTGTTCCACAAGGCTGCGTGCTATCACTAACGCTGTTTCTTCTGCCTATCAATGATATGTTGCAAACTGGTAACATTCATTGCTATGCATACGACAGCACTGGTGATGCTTTATACACAATATTTCTCGGAAAACGTCGCTGAGTACCGAACAAATTTGTTTCTCAAGTCGAGTCTTTGCTGAACAAAGTCTCGGATTGAGGGCAACTAAATCTAGTCCAGTTTAATCCTCAGAAGACACAAGTTTACAAGCGCATTTACCGCAAAAGAACCCTTTGTCGTATCTCCTCAGTTTCAAGGAACTCTTGTTGCCTCAGCCAGTATCAATCCTCGGTGTCGACATATCAAGTGATGTAGTTTTTCGTGGTCACTTGGAAGGAAGGCCAAATTGGCCTCTAAAAGCTTGGGTGCTCAGCAGAGTGGGACATTATTTTATGCCAGCACACCGCTTGCAACTTTACAAGGCGCAGGTTTGGCCCCATATGGAATAATGTTCCATCTCTGGGCATTAACCCCAGTGCCAGCTCCTTCCACTTGACCGCATCCAGCACAGAGCGGTTCGAATCGTCGACGACCGAGTTCTTCCGATCGGCTTGATTTAATGGCACTGCGTAGAGATGTTGCATCTCTTTGCGTATTTTATCGCATCTACCACGGAGAGTGCTTTGAGGAATTGTTCGGATTAATTCTCATTTCACCATCGAACATCGCGACAAAACTCGCGATACCATCCATACCATCTGGATGATTGACGGTCCACCACTGTGCGATTTAGAAGATGTTTTCTTCCTCGCACAACTTCCTTGTGGAATCGATTACCACCAGCGGTTTTTCCGGACCGATACGACTTAGGGACCTTCAAGAAAAGAGCCTACCTTTTAAAATGCTGGCAACGCATCTCAACCCCTGGTGTTACAGTTGTTCATGACCAGCGGTAGTCACTTACCATCAGGTGAGCTGCATGCTCGTATGTCCCTCTCAAAAAGTGAGAGGTGATTAGTGACACTTCCTCCCAAGTACAGATCTCTACGCCGGGCTTGATGTCACTTGATTCTCAGAATTAAGCTATAGTTAACTTGACAGCTCACTTGTTAGATGAGGAAGCCAGCTTGAATGTAGAAGAAGAGAGCGAAACCGCATTATTAGTGGCAAAACAAAGTACAAGGAAGAAATCTGATCTCTTAATAAAACAAACAAAGTATTAAATGAAAAGTCAAATGAAGAGTCATATCGCTTCATATGTTACAATTGGAAATGCGGTCATTGTACCGAGATTGCCATGCCCTAAACAAAAACATAAACAACAAGAAGAAAGAAATATATGTTTCAATGTAGCAAATACAGATTGAAACATAATGATGAAAGTTTAAGATGAATATTAGACAGCAGTGTATACGGATATCCACTGAAACTAGGAAACCAGGAAGCTGCAGAAGTGCTTGGCCAAGAAAATGTTTTGTAGACAAGTGTCAATTGACAGTAGGAGACAAGTATCCTGAAAAATGTTCTTTATGTATAAAATTGAGAAGAAACCTATTTTCTGAAGAAATAGTGACAAGACTATCTTATAATATTGTAAAGCAACATACTGATGCTTTGATTTATAAGGAAAATAAAATAGTGTTCTGCATCTTTACAAAACAACTATATGTATGAGTTAAAATGAAAACAATTCAAAATCCAGTGTATAATTTAGTAAAAAATTGGACCTTAAAACATGGCATGAACGTTAAGGACATTTGAATGTTAAATAAATACATAAAATGTGCAAAACAATGTGATTACTGGTGTGGACTTATCAGACTGTGATAAGTTTGTATGTGAGGGTTGTGTTATGGCAAGCATGCACGTCAACCATTCCAGAAATCTTGAAAGTGCTCGATCCATGCTCTATGCCCGTAATGTACCACTCAATCTATGGGTAGAAGCGGTCAATTGTGCTGTTTATTTATTAAATCGCACATCTTCGAGTCAAACACCAAATATTACACCTATGGAGTTGTGGAGTGGTAAAACCTAGTTTGGATCATGTCAGAGTGTTTGGATGCGAAGGATATGTTCATGATTTTTTTGATTTTATGGAGCAATTTATTAATATTAAAAAACTTAACATCTGTTCTAAAATTAATTTTCAAATTTTTTCGAAATATTGTTAGTACAAAATTAGTTTAAAATTGGCGGGGACTAATGTACTACCAGATTTAAATAAAGGTATGACTTTACTATGTTTCATTAAATCATGAAACACAAGATTCGACACTTGTATTAAATATAGTGGCTAGATAAGGTTCTATTGTCTCTATTATAGATAAAATAACTTTAACTGAAATCACCTTATATGTCTGCCGTTTTCTTAATATCAATAGTTTTAAAATATTTAACGATATCTTTTGGCAATACTCTATGGAATTTAAAAGTATTTGAACAAGCATTTACATTTAGTTAAAGCAATCATTCGACGATAGTAGGAGAAGAATTTAATGATTTTGTTGTCAAAAAGGAACATCAGTAAAATGTTTCTCAAAAGCCATAGCAAGTTCTTGATCATATTGAGTTAAATTGTTAATATTTTTTATAGTGTAGGGTGACAAACGAGCACACAGTCCACCTGATGGTAAGTGGTGCTGTGACATCTACATTTACCCTCAATAAAGAATCAAAATGCAGATACGTCGTCACTTTAAACTATTCAGCAGCAACAATCGATGCGTATTCTTAATAATCACATGCCTGTAATAAGTAGCCCATGTAAGAATTACAATAATATATTATGTTCCACTATTAAAATATATCTATATTCTATATACTTATAATATATCTTTAGTGTAAATTAATTACACATGATAAACCACAAAAACAAAGCTAAGTTGACAAGTATGTTCTTCTGCAAATAATTATATATTGGGCTCAGTCTGTAACGCCGCTACGGTGCGTATTGTCAAACTTTAGCTGTGCTTGAATTCTTTTATTCATTAGACATACAAATTTCTTCAGAATATTTTCCTATAGAGGCATATGTTCGGCACAACGACTATGGCCTTTTGATAGACTGTAATGAATTATGAATGATATATTTATGATAATCTTAGATTATCGTCATCATCATTACAGCCCTTCACAAGTCCACTGCTGAACATAGGCCTCCCCCAAGGAATGCCACAAAGTACGATCCTGAGCCATCTGCATCCATCGACTTCCTGCATGTCTTACCAGGTCGTCACTCCATCTAGTGGGAGGACACCCTACACTTCGTGCGCCGGTACGAGACCGCCATTCGAGAACCTTTTTTCCCCATTGGTTGTCGGTTCTTCGAGCTGTATGGCTGGCCCATTGCCACTTCAGCTTACTAATCAATTGGGCTATCTCGGTCACTCTGGTTCTACTGCGGGTATCCTCATTTCTAAGTTTATCACGCAGGAAACTCCGAGCATAGCCCTCTCCATAGCTCGCTGAGCGACCTTGAGCCTCATCCTGCCAGCAGTGAAGGACCACGTCTCAGTTCCATAGGTCATCACTGGCAACACGCACTGGTTGTACAGTCTCGTTTTCAAGTTTAGAGGTATACCTGACGTGAAGATGTGCTGTAATTTCCCGAATGCTGCCCAGCCGAGTTGAATCCGTCGATTGACCTCTCGCTCGAAGTTCGACTTACCTAGTCGGACTATTTGTCCCAAGCAAACATACTCGTCAACAACTTCGAGCTTAGTGCTCCTAACAACTACCGGCATACGTGTGACATGGACGTTATACATGATCTTTGTTTTGTCCATGTTCATCTTAAGACCTATCCGTTGGGAGGCACTATTGAGGTCATTGAGCATAGTGCTTAGCTCCTCCATTCTGCCTTATGAACTATATCGTCGGCGAATTGAAGGTGAGTGATGTACTCGCCGTTGATGTTAATACCGTATCCTTTTCCAGTCCAGAAGTTTGAAAACGTCTCCAATGCAGCGGTGAAGAGTTTCAGGAATATAACGTCATCCTGTCTTACACTCTCTGCAGTTGGATAGGTTTCATACTCTGGTTCTGCACTCAGATAGCCATCGTAGCCCTATTGTACAAACAACACTTCAGCACTTCGATATACCGACAGTCAAATTGACACCGCTGAAGGGACTGCAGCACCGCCCAAATTTAGACGGAATCAAACGCTGCATAGTCCACATACGCCATATAGTAAATTGTACTCCTCTGACTTCAGTACAATTTGCCGAAGGGTATGTATGAAGTTTATGGTGCTATAAAGCCTTTTCAGAAACCGGCTTGTTCGGGAGGCTGGAAGGCGTCGAGTCTGCATGCGAGACGATTCGTAATGACTCTCAAAAACAGCACGTAGACGCGGATCTGAAGGGAAATTGGTCTGTAGTTCTTCAAGAGAGCGTTGTCACTTTCTTTGATGAACAAGACCAACGCACTTCCGCTCCACGCCTCCGGAGTAGTGCCATCATGGAGGTCGGAATTAAAGAGCTTCTGAAGGACTCACCGTACCTGTTTTCCAACCGCTTTTAGAAGCTCCGCTGTAATTCCATCCTCGCATGGGGTCTTGCCGTTTTTAAGGTGCTGGAGAGCCATTCTAATCTCGCTCAGACTGACGTCCGGAATATCATCGGAATAGTGTCGGATAAGACTTGCTCTTAGATCGTTACTCACACTTGCGTGTGGCTCCAACGATGATGTGTACAGCTGCCCATAGAACCTCTCAATCTCACTCAAAATCTCAGGTGACTCGGAAACGACCCGGAAACACTCGGTCTTCAGCTTTGACAGTTGGCTCTTTCTGGCTGACAGATCTCCAGCAAAGACTTTGTGTCCTGGTTCCGCTCGATCGCTTCTTCAATACGATGAATAATAATAATTAATAGTTGCGTAAGTCCCACCGCATGCACTTGGAGATCTGCCTGTTCAGTTGCCTGTATGCTGTCGAATCTACTGAAGACTGTAACTTCATTTTCCGTCTAACAGCCATGAGATTAAGAGTGTGATCTTAGAGTTTTTGTGTTCTTCTGCGGCGGGTCTTACAAAACTTATCTCCGAGAGCATGGACAGTTTCCACGGGCTTGTCATTCATATCGTCCACTGCATTGCAATCCACAGAAAACGGTTATGTAGCTCGAATTGAAAGGTTTCGGGACTTTGGATTAGAGCACGAGGGGGACAGAGCGTCGACTTCATCAGACGTGACCTCTCCAACTTAACGTTTAGGTTCAGTGTGCCTCTCACCATTCGGTGATTGCTGCCAGTTTTCACCCTCGCAATCACTTAGACATCACTAAGCAGTTGTCGTCTGCTCGTCATAATGAATTCAATCTCTTTTTTGTCGAACCGTCGGGGCTCAACCAGGTCCATTCTCCTGTGGGCTGCTTCGAAGAAAGAGTTCATCATAAAGAGTCCTCTTTTCCATGAAGTCAGCCAGCTGCTGGCCTGGGTTCCGCTTCTCTATACCAATTCCCTACTTTCAGCTCACTTTCTCTTGTGTCTAGTTTTGTTGAAGTCTCCCATTAACACCGTATAGTGGGTTTTGGAGGAATGCATGGCTCTAGATATATCCTCCACATTTCCTCCACCTCCTCATCGGGATGCCGAGGTTGGTGCGTAAACCTGTATGAACCTCAGCGAATACCGTTTGTGATTCTGAGTATAAGGTACGCAACTCGTCGACACACTCTCAATCTTTACAACGTTGTTAACGAGAGACTTGTGTACTATAAATCCGACACGTCCTTGGGACTGATGGTCACCCTCCCTGTGATAGAACATGTTGCCGGATTCCAGGATTACCATGTTCTTCCCCTCTCTTCGGACCTTAGATGATCCTATAATATTCCAGCGCAACTTATCTACCTCTTCTTCCAGCTCCAGGATCTTCTCGTCAGTCCTCAGGGTGCGTGCGTTATATGTTGCCAGGTCGAGTCGTCTTAGGTGGCAACCGAACCTCCATCGTAGATTCTTACACTCCCGCCCCGCCGTTACCATGGTCGCCACCGCAGCCAGGAATAGCGGGGTCGCTGAGACTGGGGCCGTCTTTCGTAACTTTAATCATGTGGTATACATAGTTGCCACGCTGGCGAGCTGGTTGGCAACCGCAGTTTTTTTATTGTTGTTTTGCTGTTATAAGAAAGATGCTGCTGCCCATCTTCTGCCTCAGTTTCCCTCTGTCGCCTCTTACGACACCCCCGGGAACATATGGGGTAGTGGGTATTCATACCCGCCACTACACTAACCTAAGATGCAATAACATATTTAAAAAAAAAAAGAAAATTAGCATTTTTCTGTATGAAGTAAATTAATTAGAGTAATAAGTGCACCATTTGATAAATAACTGAAATGTTATAAAGTTTATCTAATTGTATTAAAGAAAATAATGGTTTAAGCTTAAACAAAATTCACATATTATCGTTCAATATGTAAGAATTGTGAAAATAGTTTGTTTAAAACCATACTATCATTAGAAAATTATAACGGAAATCTAAAATACCAACACCTGCAACTGGGTCGACATCAGCGTTAAGGGTGCACAAAGTTGTTAATGCAACCACCAACCCGCCTGTCAAGCATGCCAATAACTGCGAGTCGTCTTTATTAATGGAGAGGTTCAAGATCTATGGTGTATTTTTAATAGGCTGATGAAAAAAAAATGTTTACGTAAACTGTAAAGTACCACACAAAATTAATGAAAACTTTTTTTTACAAAAGGTGACATCTCGATTTAGTTACCCCATAGATTGTCTCATAGGGTGGATGTTTGCCATAGTTGCCACGCTTGATATGTGGTCTGGCAACTCCAATTTTTTTATTTTTTAGTTGTTATTAGGAAGACATACACGGCATGGTATGGAGTAGTGGATATTCATACCGTCACTACAAGGTAAATCAGTTCTATGCGTGGAATGTTTAGCATGTGAAAGTTTATTCACAAACTTTGTTTGTTCGCATGTTTGTTACTTAATCACGTAGAAACGGCGTTCAATATTGGGATGACATTTGGCGCACAGATATTCCATGTCCTACAGAATAATTTTAACCTTGAGAAAACAAAAGTTACCGGCGGAAATAAATTCGAGAGCGTTTCCGTTCCACGCTCTGTGGTACCGCTGGCAGAAGATTATAAGATTATTCGCAAACAAACATTAATATTAGGTCCTTACATATGAAATTGGCATTTTGTACGGGAGGAATATAAAGTCAATTTTTTTTGTAAAATATATTTAATTAATCAAAGTATGCACCGTTGTTATCTATGCACATTTGCCATCTCATATGTAGTTCATTGATCCCTTTACTAAAAAACCATGGGGGCGAGAATCAATAAACTCTTTGAAGTCGGTTTGGACTACCGCATCGAATTTGAATTTTTTTCCTTGTAAGAAGTTGTCCAAATTCCGGAAAAAATGGTAATCTGTTGGAGCAAGATTCGGGGTGTACGGTGGATGTCGCAGACATTCCAATTGTAGCTCATCTAACTTAGTGGTTGTTTGTTGTGCAGTGTATGGTCTTGCGTTGTCGTGAAGCAGCAGTGGCTTAGAGCGATTGACCAATCTCGGTTGTTTAGCAGCTAGATCTTCCTTCATGGTTTGCAATTGCTGACAATAGATATCTGCCGTAATCGTTTGGCCAGATTTTAAAAGCTAGCTCTAGTGAACGACACCGGAGCTAGTCTACCAAATACTCAAGTAACTTTTTCTGAGTCAATTTCGTTTAGGGCAGGATTTGGCTGGTCTCCAGGGTTCAGCCATTGCGACGAGTGCTTCCTGATTATCGTACAGTATCCACTTTTATCACAAGTAATGATTCGATTTAAAATCCTTCATTATTTTGTCGGTTGAGTAAAGTAACTAAGCAGTCGACGCGTGTTTGCAAGTTCGATTTACTCAATTCATGAGGTACCCATCGTTCAAGTTTTTACTTTCCTGATTTGCTTCAAGTGGATTAATATAGTTTTATCACTTACCCCAAAGCCTGCAGCTATCTCTGAAGTGCTTTCTAATGGATCCGCTTCCACATAGCCTTTAATTCTTCATTTTCCACTTTGGTCCCGCCCCGTCCACGGGGTTGGTTCTGAAGGTCAAAATTTCCAGACCGAAAACGTTGAAACCAAAACGTACCGTGCTTTCTTTGCGACACCAGCCGTACATACATTATTAATCCTTCGAGCTGCTTCTGCAGCACTGGTGCTATGTAGAACTGTTCTCGTAAATATACCGATATTTCATGTTTTCCATTGTGCGGTAATAAGCGACGATAAAGAAAAAAGTAATGAGGAAAAAACAAATGAATGACTGTTTTCAAAACTCAAATGTACCTGCCAAATGAATTTATAAATTTTAATTTGGAATTCTTAACCAAAGAGGAGATATTTCATATCAAAGTGGTCAGTACGACAAAACGCTAATTTCATATGTAAGGACCAGATATACGAGTATGTTTAAAAAGTAATTTTTTTTTACTGATTATTGTTTAGATAATTTTTGACCACCAATATATTATTATTTTTTATTACAAATATATTATTCTTTATAAAAATAAATTATTTCATCATTACAAATACTTAATGGGGATAAGATTTGCTCTTTACTCTAAGTAATTTCGTTATATAGTTTAGGTAAAGGTGATAATATAAAACACGAAAAGACCATGTAGGCGGTAACTCCACTAATTTGCCATCATTCCTGTGGATGTCGTAAGAGGTGACAGAAAGAAACAAAATAGGTTATAGGTAGCAATGTGTTTCTTGTCACAACTAAAAATAAGAAAAAACTGTGGTTGCCAATTCGCCTGCCAACGTAACAATTATGGGAAATATCCTCTCTATGAGGCAATCTATCGGGAAAATGCAAAAAAACTGCACAGTTTCTTTAGGTCACGCAGACAAAGTCGCCGGCAAAGGTTAGTCAGCAATACTGACCTGTATAATGATGAAATGAATATTGAATAATCTAAAAGGTAATAATAATGTAATAAGAAACTACTTTTGAGAAAAATTTAAAAACGTGGCATACCAATTTTCTTAAATGTGTGAGATTATACTAAAAACTTTGTAAAATGACGTTATAGGTTGTTATGACATCTATCTACTTGTGTAAAAATGGGAACGTTATTCGTTATATATTTTTATTAAATTAGCTTTTTACCTTTAAATAAATTTATTATTTAATTTTTTTCATGTTTAACTAAACAAAAAGGCCGCAATATATCATTTTACGGCGTTATTACTTAATATTATGAATATACTTTTAAACTACGCACGAAATTTCTTTTATTACTAAATAAGAATGCCGTAAATGGTATTATACTGCCTTTTAATTTCATAAAATGAATAATTTTTAACGCATCCTTATAGACAGTCTTAAAATACTTATAGGTTGTTAAAACTAGTTTATTGTAAATAAGTTTACCATAAACTGATCAATGCATCAATGTATATATTTGTTACCTAGAATGATGTAGTATCAAACATATTTTTCTTATTAATTGTTGTTGATATTTTGCTTAATCTTTTAAAGAAAAGCCCATATTTGTTCGAAATTATAATGTTTATTATAAAATAGTATGAAAATCATTACTTCAGCAAAATTAATGGAAACTTTGTAGTGAGGAATTTTATAAAATACAACGCGTTTAATATTTTAAAGAATATCAGAAACATTTAGTTTTATATGAAATATTTTATAATCAACCTCGACGATCGATTTTAAAAATATTAAAATTTTAAAAATAATAAAATAATAATAAAAATATAAAATTTGTAAATTAAATATTTAAAAAGTAGCAAATTTTATTTAACCAGCACAATTGTTCAGAAAATACCTATTTTTTATGTTTCTATTAGCTTTAAAGAAAGCATGGAATGTGCTTATTATATCATCATGTTTTCTTCCGCTCAAAGCTTCATGCCAGATTACAGTAAGAGTCAACCGTGTTGATTTGCCAAAGGGAACAAAGTTTTCGTTAAAATCTATTAATCTGGAACCAAAAAAGACTGATTTGAATCTTTCCATGCGTGGAAGCATTATAACTTTTAGCAAAACTGCAGAAATATACAATAGGTTAGGATCATTAGTTTTTCCTTTGTGTGCCATATATAACTCACTTGCTACTTTAGCTTTTGCTAAATGCGCATCCCACTGCATACATTTTTCACAGTCTCTGTTTACCTAACTTATAGAAGGATATGTTAAATTTTTTAACTTCAACACGATATAAATCATAAAATATATACAGGGTATTTTGAAACGCTCCCGAAAACAAAGACAGACGACAGTACTAACTATATCTTAAATGATGGGTGAAATATAAAATCGATCCTGATGAAAAAATTCATCTTTTCACACGTTTTATTAGCTTTATTCACGCTCCATCGTGTTAGTATAAATCATCGTGTTAAATAAAACGTTAATTTCATTAAAATAAAACATGAAAATACTTAAACATAAAAGCAGCAGTGGAATTACTGAATTACAATCAGCTGACTAGGGTCAATGTACGCGCGAACGTCGAATTCGCGCGGCCCGTAACTAGCGATGGTACCACAATACATAATAATTTACAACACTTGTCTAAATACCTAACTTATCTACTTAACCTACTTTTTTGCCCTGTGCTTGTCTCCACGTAGCCACTTTAATTCAAATTCAGGGTTAAATAAACCAAATAACTGGTTCGATTCCCCGCTAATGAAAAAAAATACTTAAATGAAAAGTTAACAAGGTTAGAGTTATGCGTTTTTATTCATCGTGTGGTATGTTTATTATTCTGATGTATTCAGTTATGTACTATTCAGATCAGTTCAGTACCAGTTATTTAAAAAATAAATATGAAACAGCTTACCGCTCTAAATCCTCCGTGGTCTTATGAGATGCGGCTCAAATTGTGCTCCATTCATTTCGAGGCAGATGTGGGCTCGGTGTTGCGTCTCATGCAGGCAGGGGCATTATCGTGTGGTCTTCGACACAGTCCGCACGGTTTGTCGAAAACATCCACGATCCTTTGGCGCATTTCGTCAGCACTATCACTCACGATTAAAAACTTCTTTTCACATACCCCCACAGAAAGAAGTCTAACGGGGTCAGATCTGGTGAGCGAGGTGGCCAAGCGTGTGGTCCTAGTCTACCAATCCAGCGATCATCAAATAATTTAAGGCGCTCACGGACGAACCTCACGACATGTGGAGGTGCACCATCATGGAACCATGTACGGCGATATTCATCCAACGATAGGTCGTCTAAAATGTCAACCAACTGTTCATTTATAAAGTTTAGGTATCCCTGTCCGTTAAGTCGCTGTGGCAGAAACACTGGTCCCAGTATGCGATCCTAAATAAACCTGCCCATACGTTAACCGACCATCGGGTTTGGTGCCCGGTTTGTCGAACAGCGTACGGTTAACCTCTGAATACACGTGTGTATTTCTTCGGTTCCACATGCCGTTTCTGGTAAATGTCGACTCGTCCGTCCAGATAACGTGCTCAATGGAACCAGGCACACGTTGTTGTTGGTCTAATAACCAACGGCAGAAAACTCGTCGGCGGTCGTGATCGCCGGGAACTAAAGCTTGCACTTTGTGCACTTTGTATGGCCGCATTCGGTTACGCTTTAACACTTTGTGAACTGAACAGTATGACACATTTGTTCCATCCCGACGTCTTAACAATTTAGCGATACTGTGTACCTAGGTTCGGATACCGGCGAACGACATCTAAAATGCGCTCCTCGGAGTGAACAGTCATTTGACTTCCACCTCCTGCCGCTGGGAGCCATGGGCCGATTTTCCAACACTCGCTGAAATGCTGCTGTTATCAGACGAGAGTCAGCTGGGTGTCGAGCGGTCGGAATTTCTCTCAGTAATTCATGTGCGCGAAGCATTCCATGACTTCTCCAAAACACATTAACATGTTGCCGTATTCACGAGCACTATAAACGTACGCGTTAGGCATTATTAAAACAAAAAAGAAACACAAAACGTAACAACAAGAATAACACGTAATAACAAGTAGGTAATACCAAGTAATAACAATAAAATTTAATAAAAAACAATTGAACTGTCGCTTGCGCATGCGTGTCCAAAGTCAACACGGAACTGTCTCAAAAACTAAAATCAATAATTAATCCCCAAAACTGAAGCCTACACTTTGAACATTCCCACAGACCGTCAAATGTTATGACATTGCCAACTTTTATTTTATAGTTTAGTTTCATATGATCCCTACGACTACTCTTTCATATGGAATTTAGAATTATAGTTGTAATTTTTTAATACAATTAGACAATCAATTGTACCCTGACGAAACAAGCAGTTCGTTACTACAAAAATGATATTGAAATTAATAAACGTACTTACTTAGGTTTGGTTATCTTTGATTTTGTACAAGAAAATAAAATAAAATGGTATTGAATAATTTAATAGTTAACGTTTAATAGTTTAACGTGGTAGAGCCATGTTGTTGCTATATTAATAGTATAGTTGTGCACGAATGGGTCGGCTCGACTGGGAAGGACCACGCTCTCACAGAATACCAGCGTAAAATAGCAGCTTAATGCTGCTGTGTTTCGTATGTGGTGAGTGTAGAGAACCGAGACCCTTTTACTGGAAAGAGGCATTCCATCTTAGTCCTCACGGCTGACAACGCATCTGCATTTAAATTCGCAAATGAAGATAGATGTAGATGTCCATGGGCCACAGCAACCACTTACCATCAGGTGGACTGTGTGCTCGTTTGTCACCCTATTATATAAAAAAAAAAAAAAAAAAGTTAAAATCAATTGCAATTATGATCGACAGGTAATTAATCTAAAAAGTAATTATTTTACTTTACTTTTATTGACTTTCCGTTTTAATCCATCCAATACTTTGATTTGAAAAGAGGTACGTCAAACTATTAAAATTACTTGCAACTTTTATTGTAATTGCCGCCTCTAATTCTTATGTCGCTTGCAAAAACAAATCTTAGTAGGTAAATTTGGGAATTCCATATGTTGGCTGACGCGAGGTGACACGTCAGCCGGGCGGCGGCAGCGCGTGGTACGAAGGCGCGACGGGGAATGCTCGCCAGTATTACTGCGCGCACGCTATTGGTTCCTCATTCTTCCCGCTTTGAAAAAGCGATGTTTCCCAATGTACAGTCGCACACACATTTCTTTGCTGACGCGCGACGATGGTTTTAAAAAGGAAGGAAAGAAAATTATTTATATCTATTGTTTTATGACTGAACTAGTGAACGAAAAGGTAAATAGAAGGTGAATGGGGAAAATTGTGCAGTAAAGTTAAATGTATTGAGGAAGAATACCGAAAAAATTACCATGTGGTCAACCTGATGACGAAACATTTATCATTCACATTGATGATGATGATTCTGATGAGTGATGAAGTAGCATCCAGTAACACCAATACACCATCGACATTTGGCTTCCATGTTCCATGTTCCAATGGTATAATGGACAGCGTGTCACCCTTAGCTAAGTTTTCTTGTTACAAACTATTTTATTTTACGATAGAAATCAAAATAATGCTCAAGCAAACATTATCCATTTTGAATTTCAACCTCTTCCAAAGTTCTAAGTAGCTAGTAAAGTACCTATTATGATTCTACAATAAAACCATTAATTACTATTATAATATTATAAAACAACAGCCTAGTACCATGTAGTACTTTAGAACGCGACTGTACCATGCGCAGACACACCCCTCCACTATCGCTCAGCGTTCTTTTTACGTAACGTTGAGTTTGGCTTCGACGCGGATATTGACTAGTCAGCTGATTTTATGGTTTATTTATTTTAAATTCCATTGCTGCTTTAATGTTTAAGTATTTTCATGTTTTATTTTAATGAAATTAACGTTTAGGGATATTTCGCAGAGATCAGCTCCGTCACGTCTGCGTACCTAAACTTCCGACGTTTATTCGTGTTAAATATTTGAACTATAGGTCATATCTGTGATGCCAGTGATGCGTAGACTAGTCATTAATTTCATTAAAGTCATAAAATAAGTTAAAGAATACAAATATAAGTTGAGTTGATGCATTATCCATCTTCAAAAGAACACACTTAATGTATCCAATCTGTTGACTTAAACTCTGTCCATTTATTATATGTCCTAAAGAATAGGACATCCCTCATTTCTGATAACGTAGGTCAAGTAGAAAAATCATGCCCCACAGTTCAACTGATCCAGTGAAAATTATAAAAATTCACATGACTTCGAAATGTTTTCATTTTGAGACGAATAAACTTTTATCACTTAGCTTGTGTTTACGAAACCTGAGCAGAGCACCGTTGAAAAAAAAGAAAAAAATATTATTCCGTATTACATTCACTTTGGCGAAAACGGATCTAGCCTGCAGCCAACATGGAAGCGCTTTTACTTTCCTTTCACAGTTAATTGAAGCTGCGGAGCGTTTCGACTGACGGAAAAGGAACAAAATACGATGTTTTTAGCATTTACTACGTAATTGTCGCCAGTTGAATTATTGCACATAGTGTGGCCTAGATGTAGTAAAGTAGAAAGTAAAGTAACAGCATATACGTCTCCCTGCTGGGCACAGGCCTTTTCTCATTTCTGAGAGGGTTTTAAGGCTATGTTCGGCCATGCGTTGTGGCGAACTTCACATGTCTTCGAAATATTTTTTTTTCATAATTCTGAGACATGCAGGTTTCCTCACGATAAGTTTCTTCACCACCGA